>CM019831.1:125786907-125957583 GCA_009763385.1 Coix lacryma-jobi var. lacryma-jobi
GTCTACCCCGCGCACGTCGACCGCGGCTTCCCATGAGTCGTCGAGCCACCCCGGCGAGCCGCCACCGGAGAGTGGTACCGCGAGCTGCAGTCCCAACACGAGCCAAGGCGGCGCGACATCAACAGCTCCGACTCTGACGAGTACGACTACCACGACCCTGACCTCTGGGATCCCACCAGGGAGTGCTTCCAGCTCGAGGGGGTCGTGGACGATGCCGAGGACGACGGCGACGACGACACCAGGCCGGCGCTCAACCTCGAAGAGCCCAGAGACGTGGCTGCGGCGGGCGGACCACATGTTCGGGGGAGGAACGAACCCCCGGCACCGGATGCACCACCTCAGCACAACAACGACCGGGCGGCGCAGCTCGCGCAGCTGCGGGAGGCGATCACCAAGGCTGAGGAGGACCGACAACGCCTGCTGCAGCTCGAGCAAACTCTTGTGCAGGAACAAGCCCAGCCTCGAGATGCCGGCGCACGTGGCCGCGCTCGAGAAGTCCACCGGCAGATCCACGAGGATGGGCGCCAGCACGCCCCGAGGTGCGCTTCCCACGAGCCGGGCAGAACGTGGTGGCGGCCGCGATGCTACTCCGCGATCTTCCCGCCATCTCCAACCCTGACGCCAGGCGTATGCTCGGGGAAATGAAGAACCTCCTCGAGACAGCCGCCCTGCAGCAGGCCGAGAGCTCAGCCTCACGCCGGCGCGGAGCGGCCTCAGGGAAGCCAGCAGACACGCCCCGCAATGAGCGTGAGACATCCGTCCACCAGCCAGACGCCTCTCGAGCCAGGCCAGTCCGAGAGCGGATCATCGACAACCGGCCACCTCGAAACCCCAATGACGCCCGCAACAACATCAACCGCCGGCGCAAGGACAAGGGTGCCGAGGAGCGTGGCTATAATGCCCATCGAGGGGGGCGCTACGACAGTGACGAGGACTGGCAAACCCTCGAGCCCCCGGGCCCCAGGGTCTTCAGCCGGGCCATCCGCAGCTCAACCCTCCCCGACCGCTTTCGACCACCGACCAACATCGTGAAGTATGACGGGGAGGTCGAGCCCAAGCTATGGCTCTCCGACTTCCGCCTGGGCTGCCAACTGGGCGGGGCAAAGAGCGACGACCGCGTGATCATACGCCAGCTCCCACTCTACCTCTCGGATACCGCCCGTCGGTGGCTCGAGGGGCTCCCGCCGGATCAGATCCACGACTGGGCCGACCTAGTCAGGGTCTTCGACGGGAATTTCAAGGGAACTTGCGTACGCCCAGGCAACCCCTGGGATCTACGACGTTGCAGGCAGACAGCGGACGAGCCCCTCCGCGACTTCGCTCGGCGATTCTCGAAGCAACGCCTCGAGCTCCCCCACGTGCCTGATGAGGATGTCATCTCAGCGTTCCTCGTGGGCACGACATGCCAAGAGCTAGTCCACGAGCTAGGGCGCTACCGGCCCAGGACGGTCGAGGATCTAATGGATCATGTCACCAGCTTTGCCTCAGGCGACGAGGCAGTGGGGGCCTTCTTTGGCTGCTCCACGGACAAAGGCAAGGCGATGGTCACACCGGAGGGCTCGAGCAAGGGCAACAACGTCAAGAACCGCAACAACGACAACAAAAAGAAGAAAAATAAAGGCAAAGGTCGGAAGGCGAAGCGCGACGCCGACGACGACGACGATGAAGAAGTATTCGTGGGCGCCCTCGACCATAAGAAGCCTCGAGGCCTCCCTGACGGGGCTGTCTTCGACAAGATGCTCAAGGACCCCTGCCCTTATCACAAGGGTCCCACGAATCACAAGTTGAAGGACTGCCGAATGATGAAGGGCTTCTACTCCAAGCTCGGCGACAAGAAGGAAGACGCGCCTAAGGGCAAGGACAACAATCGACGCGACGACGGGGACGCGGATGGCAACTTCCCTCTGGTGCGCGACTGCTACATGATCTACGGGGGCCCAACCGTCGGGCTCTCAGCTCGAGAAAGAAAAAAGGAGCGCCGGTAGGTCTTTGCACTCTGCCACGACGCCCCCCGGTATCTCGACTGGTCTGATGCGCCAATCACGTTCGACCATGACGACCATCCGGACCATGTTGTGAATCTGGGGGCGTACCCCCTCGTCGTCGACCCCGTCATCGTCGACGTACAGTTCTCCAAGGTGTTGATGGATGGGGGCTCGAGCCTCAACATCGTATATGTGGCAGAACCTCCTGAATTAAGTGGCCCACATGCACCCATCATTGTCCTAAAGACTTCTGATTGGCATGCATGAGTTCCAAATGACTCAAGAGATCTGTCGGGTGTCCTCGGGAAACCCGAATCATCCACGTTACATTCTTCTCAGGAATTCCCTCGTCAAGCATCACAGTATTACAACAGTTTTATAGATAAGATAAATCAGAGTAAAGCGGAAAGAGTATATAATATAGATCGAAACTTAGGTTTAAAAGTTTACATTCCATAAGTACTTGATACATAAAAGTTTCGAAACTTTATATTACATATACCACACAACTTAGGTTACTTGCCCAAGGTCAAACATCAGCGTCATCATCACTCTCTTCCACAAGAGTGAAGAAACATTGACCACCAAAAGGATGATCAATGAACTCACCTGCAACCAAGGTTAACAAACCTTGAGTACAAAAGTACTCAACAAGACTTAACCGTCTAGAAAAGAGGAGAAGACTCAGGTATGAAGGTTATAGGGATTCAAGGTAAGACTTTAGCAAGATCAAAACATTTCTTTTGCATAAAAGCTTACTAATAGTAAAGCCTATTTTCAAGTTTTAACTCAAGATTAAACTTTATAACTATCCAAAAATTCTCAAACTTTCATAAGCATACCACATCATTCGTTCTCATCTCATTAAGATTTCATTCATTACTACGGTGCGGGTCAGTGGATTGAGGCTCCATATCCGAGGAAACACGGCGATTCGAATCGTTTAAACCCAGCTGGGGATTCAGTACCACACGACATATGTAGAACTTAATCTTGCATACGTCAACCCTATCTATAGATCCTCCCATACAAGAACGGGTCCAGCGTCACCCGAGAGTACAGTACACCTCGAACCCGACTATCTCATAGCCCCGAGGGTACACGCTACTCCCGCCATCTCTCCACTCCCAGTACGCGGTTGGCCGTTCTCAAGTATCGGAATAGCTATAGACGAGGCTTACCACCGCATGTGGGCTGTACTCAAAGGTCTCAATCACAGCAGGCCAACAACGATAAGGTCCTATGTTGAGTAACCTTACAACAAGACTCCATTCTTGATGTAAGTTACTGTCGTTATCATGTTATCTTAAGATTCATGATTTCCATAACATAGCAACCATTTTTAAAAGCACCTACTATAGTGAAGTAGTAAAGCATGGCTAAGCATACTAAACATTTTCATAAAACGGTATCAAGGTTAAGTATTGGAATCATCAAGGTTGGTAATGCATCAAATAGGGTTCACTCAACTCCTATTCACTTAATGCATCATATTAACTCAAATGATATAAATAACTTTATAAAAATACAAGGATAGGTTTAATGTCCGGGGCTTGTCTTGTTGATCAGCGAAGTCCGGAGATTCTGAAAAGCTAGAAGGATCCACACACTCAGGAGAAACCCACTGAGGATCAGGTCCTTCCGAAACGAGATCTACACGTAGAAGTGCATATGCATGATCAATGAGATGCTTATGACATGATCATGGTAAAGATGGAAATTTTCTAAGATGTAGATATTTATTCGTACAATCTTTCATCACGGTAAAGTTGCAAATCAACAAAACCAATTTAGCTATTAAACTATATATTATTACTAAGCAAATTTTATTATCTCTATTAAGCAAGGTTAGGTAACTAACAAGCAACAAAAGGTTATTTGCATAAAGGAATCCATAACCAGGGAGCAAATCATGCTAGTTTTCCACTGGTTGTCAAACAATTCCAAAAGTCACACAAATCCAAAGTGATTAACAATTTCTATTTATTTTATAAGTCATTTTAATTAGCCTTTACTTATAAATAAATCATACTTATTCAAACAGAGCTGAAATTAATCATGAAGGTAGATATCAATGACATAAACTCACATGTCAAATTTCATGATTTTTTGGAGAAACACAGAAAATCACATAATTCATCAAAGTTGCATTTATTAATTAAAGTACAGATTTAATTGTCATAGTAAAAGTGCTCCAAATACAAGTTTTATAATTTTTATATTAGCACAGACATGCTATCATCTAACATGTCAAATTTCACAATTAACAGAGCTATAGAAAAATTATAGTAAAAATAACAAAACTAGCTACTGTGCATAAAGCCATAAAAAGAAAAACTGGAATCTAGCCCATACTGGGCTTTCGGCCCGTTCCAGCGCGGCCCGACGCACGCGAAAATGGCCCGGCCTGACTCCCGCCCGCGCGCCCTGGATCTTTTGCAGAAAAGCCCTTCGGCTTCTGAAGAAACAACCCGCGGTCCTGAGCGCTATTCACATGAGTCACGGGCTTTACAACCAGCACCCTGACTTTTCTCATCTTCACAAACGTGAAGTCCCCGACTTCGGCCAGCGTGAACGGCGGCGCACCGCGCGCCGGCGAACCCTACGCCGGTCAACTCCGGCCATTAGAGACCCAACTAACGCGAGCACAAGCACCAGCAAATCATCCGCGGCCGATAGGACCCCTAACCCTAAACGCTACCGCTCTGGTTAAGCTCGGCCACACACGGCGGCGGATCGGATCACGACGAGGTCGTCCCGGGGAACTCAGGCCGGTAGCAGTAGAACGGAGAGGCTAGGAAGGTCTAGTAGCTCACCCTGATGCTGGCTGTGTAGCTGGTTCGAGCGGAGGATGGACGGAGAGGAAAGTTCCACGGAGCAGTGGCTTGCAGCGGCGAGCTCCGGCGAAGAAGAGGATGTTCCGGCGAGACCTGAGCATCAAACAGAGAACCATCGAGCCGATAAGTACTCTGGGGTCAAGACGAAACAGAAACACGAGACAGGGAGAGTAGAGGAGTGCCCGGTTGGGCTGACCACGGTGAGGTCGAGCTCGGCGGCGATTTCGCCCGGCGGGAAGAAGAACGGCGAGCACAAGCGCTTTGAGGCAGTAGAGGTCGAAGGGATGGGCTCTGGAGATGCGCAAGGAGGTAAGGGGTTTATAACCGCGGTCAATTTTGGATGAGGACGATCAGAGACGGTGCATTTGGGGATTGGGTGAACTGGAGCCCGTCGGTGCCCTAGGTGGCAAAACGGCGACGGCGAGCTCAGGAGAAAGCGCCACGACGCGAGGGAGAGCGCCAGCAGCTGCTTGACCTTGCCACGAACTCAGTTGCGAACTCAATCGAGAGAGATCGACGTCTTTTGCGCTGGCGTGAGCGACCCAAAGTCGGCTGACCACCGCCATGAACAGGAGACTGAGCTTATCCCCCTCCTCTCCTTTAAACCTTTTTGGAAATTTTGAAATTACTTTGGATTTTTGAATATAAGTTGAAAATATGTTAAAATATCAAATGTTCAGAATTCAATACTGAACATCTTTTATTTTTGCAACATATGCAGAATATGCTTAGATTTTGAATTAGGGTTTGCAAATCAAAAGGGGACAAAAAGGGCAAAAGGGTATTTCCACCATTACTTTTGATTTCGAATAAGAACTTGAAAAACTTTATACATCAAAGTTGATCCTTATAAAAAATGGAGCAACTTTGCTTTTTGAAGCATACTCAAATTCTTTTTAGATTTTGATTGATAAGAAAGGGGATAAAATAGGGTTTTTAAATTAATTAAACTATTTAATTGGATTCCGACCAAAATGGAATTATACCTCAATGGTGACTTGAAACATGTTCCAAATACACCTTTGAGACATAATACCAAGGTGTGGTCCAATATTCCATTACTATAAAAGAAATTACCAAAATACCCTTATATAGCATAAAAGCACTATTCACAACAAGAAAACATAAACTTAGGGTTGCAAACTTAAACACTCCTTATCAACTAAGCACAAGCATGATGAATTAAACTTGTTTTTAGTGAATGCATACTTAGGTTATCAACTCAGATGAAATGCTAGTGCATATGATGACATGTCAAGTTTTAGTTTGCTTAACACCAGTGTGTTACAGTATACCTCGAGACCCTCGACCTCCTGGGGATTTCGAAGGACCAGCTCCGACCCAGCGTCGGGGGGTTCCACGGAGTGGTACCAGGAAAGAAGGCCCACCCCCTCGGGCGCATCGACCTACCTGTTTGCTTTGGCACGCCGACCAACTTCCGCCAGGAGACGCTCACCTTCGAGGTGGTTGGGTTCCGAGGGACCTACCATGCCATCATCGGCAGGCCTGGCTACGCCAAGTTCATGGCGGTCCCCAACTACACATACTTGAAGCTTAAGATGCCGGGGCCGAAAGGGGTCATCACCGTCGACACCTCCTACGAACACGCGTACCACTGCGACGTGGAGTGCGTCGAGCGTGGGGAGGCCAACGTCCAAGTCGACTCACTCGAGGCCTTGGCTGCCCTGGCCACCGAGGCCCCTGAGGCAAAGCGCCACGCCGGCACCTTCGAGCCGGCAGAGCACACCAAGCAGATACCCGTCAACCCGACCTCGACCGGCGGCAAGACGTTGGCCATCAGTGCCAGCCTCGAGCCTAAATAGGAAACAGTGCTCGTCGATTTTCTTCGCGCAAACATCGACATGTTTGCGTGGAGCCCCTCGGACATGCCAGGCGTACCGAGGGGAGTCGCCGAGCACGCCTTGGAGATCCAGGCCGGGTCCAGACCGGTGAAGCAACGCCTGCGCCGCTTTGACGAGGAGAAGCGTAGGATCATCGGCGAGGAGGTGCACAAGCTTTTGGCGGCTGGATTCATCAAGGAGGTATTTCACCCGGAGTGGCTAGCTAACCCTGTACTAGTTAGGAAAAAGAATGGAAAAATGCGGATGTTTGTAGACTACACTGGTCTGAATAAAGCATGTCCAAAAGTTCCATTTCCTTTACCTAGAATTGATCAGATTGTCGATTCCACTGCGGGGTGCGAAGTACTTTCATTTCTCGATGCGTATTCCGGCTACCACCAGATTAAAATGAAAGAATCCGACGAGCTCGCTACCTCCTTTATTACGCCTTTTGGTATGTATTACTATGTTACAATGCCCTTCGGCCTTCGAAACGCCGGGGCAACATATCAGCGTTGTATGCAGCATGTCTTCGGCGAACACATAGGCAAAACCGTCGAGGCCTACGTCGACGACATCGTGGTTAAGACCAAGAAAGTCGGGGACCTCATCAGCGATCTCGAGACCACGTTCGAGTGCCTCCGGGCCAAGAATGTGAAACTCAACCCCGAGAAATGTGTCTTTGGTGTGCCTCGAGGTATGCTACTTGGCTACATTGTCTCACAACGGGGGATCCAGGCCAACCCCGAAAAGATCTCAGCAGTCACGAAGATGGGCCCAATTCGAGACCTCAAGGGCGTACAGAAAGTGACAGGCTGTCTAGCTGCTCTCAGCAGGTTCATCTCGAGGCTAGGGGAAAAGGCACTACCCCTCTACCGCCTGCTGAAGAAAACGGAACGCTTTGCATGGACCATCGAAGCCGAAGAAGCCCTAACCAAGTTGAAGGGGTTGCTGACTTCCGCGCCAATCCTCGTGCCACCACGACCAGCCCAGGGTGACGATCCCCCCGAGCCTCTCCTCCTCTACGTAGCCGCAACCACCCAGGTGGTCAGCGCGGTCGTAGTCGTCGAGGGACACGAGGAGGGTCACGTGTTACCAGTCCAACGGCCGGTGTACTTCATCAGTGAGGTGCTCTCCGAGGCCAAGGTCCGGTACCCACACATCCAGAAGCTGCTCTACGGCATCGTCATCACAAGGCGCAAGCTCCAGCATTATTTCCTCGCTCATCCCGTGACGGTAGTATCGTCCTTCCCCCTCGGAGAGATCATCAACAACCGGGAGGCCACAGGGCGCATCGCCAAGTGGTCTGCCGAGCTGATGGGGGAGGCCATCACCTACGCTCCGCGAAAAGCCATCAAGTCGCAAGCGCTGGCGGACTTCGTTGCTGAGTGGACCGACACCCAGCTCCCGCTGGCACAAATCCAAGCCGAGCTCTGGACTATGTACTTCGACGGGTCCCTCATGAAGACAGGGGCCGGCGCGGGCCTACTCTTCATCTCACCCCTCGGAGTTCACATGCGCTACCTACTGCGCTTGCACTTCCCCGCCTCCAATAACGTCGCTGAGTACGAGGCCCTCGTCAACGGGATGCGCATCGCCCTCGAGCTTGGGGTCCGACGCCTCGACGTTCGAGGGGACTCGCAGCTCGTCGTCAACCAGGTCATGAAGGCCTCAAGCTACATCGATCTCAAGATGGAAGCATATTGTGGAGAAGTGCGCAAGCTAGAAGACAAGTTCTATGGCCTCGAGCTCAACCACATTGCTCGAAAGTACAACGAGGCCACAGACGAGCTGGCTAAGTTAGCATCCACGCGCGGCACCGTCCCACCAGATGTCTTCTCGAGGGACATTTTCGAGCCATCCATCAAAATCGGCCCGGGGGCTGGCCCCACGACGCCAACCCTCGAGCCGGACACGGGGGCTCGACCTTCAACGCCACCCCTCGAGGACGACCCCTCGACATCCGCTGAGGCGATGCAAATCGACGCACCCGCCTCTTCTTCATCACGACCCCTCGACTGGCGGACGCCCTTCCTCGACTACCTGATGCAAGGCGTGCTACCAGAAGACAAGACGGAGGCCCGACACATCGCTCGAAGGGCCAAGACCTACGTCATCTACGGCGACAAACGAGAGCTATACCGTCGAAGCCCATCAGGGATCCTTCAGCGCTGCATCCCCCTCGAGGAAGGGCACAGGCTCCTCGACGACATGCACTCGGGGGCTTGCGGCCATCACGCAGCACCAAGGACCTTGGTGGGGAGCGCCTTCCGCCAGGGCTTCTACTGGCCAACCGCCATTGGAGACGCCAAGCGCCTAGTCCGAGCCTGCCAAGGGTGTCAGTTCTACGCCAAGCAAACGCACCAGCCCGCGCACGCCCTGCAAATGATCCTCATCACTTGGCCGTTTGCCGTCTGGGGGCTCGACCTCATGGGTCCCCTCAAGATGACCAATGGAAAGTACACACATGTGCTCGTAGCCATCGACAAGTTCACCAAGTGGATCGAGGCTAAGCCTATAGGCAACCCCACTTCTTGACATGCTATCTCCGACATCATGTACCGGTTTGGGGTGCCTAACGTCATCATCACAGACAATGGCACACAATTCGCGGGCAAAAAGTTCACCAACTTCTGCGACGACAACAACATCCGCGTGAACTGGGCCTCGGTTGCGTACCCTCAATGCAACGGGCAGGTCGAGCGCGCCAACAGCATGATACTCCACGGGCTGAAGCCGAGGCTGTTCAAGACCCTCAAGAATTTTGGAAAGAGCTGGGCTGCAGAGCTTCCCTCAGTACTGTGGGGCCTCAGGACTACGCCGAGTCGAGCCACCGGGTTCACTCCGTTCTTCCTAACCTACGGCGCCGAGGCTGTCCTGCCTACGGACCTCGAGTACGGCTCACCTCGACTTCAAGCCTACAACGAGCAAACCAACGGCGAGAGGCTCGCCAACGCCAAGGACCAGCTCGAAGAGGCTCGAGACGTGGCGCTCATCAACTCCGCGCGCTACCAGCAAACGCTTCGACGCTACCACGACAAGCACGTGCGCAAAAGGGACCTGGCGGTGGGGGACCTCGTGCTTCGACAGCTGCAAGATAATCGAGGGCGCCACAAGCTCACCCCTCCATGGGAAGGCCCATACACCGTAGCTGAGGTGCTCAAGCCAGAAACAAACAAGCTCTACGACGGTCAAGGCAGGATCCTGGCGAATGCGTGGAACATATCTCAGCTACGTCGCTTCTACCCTTAAGGGCCTCGAGGCCTTTCACATTTTGTTGCTTTGTACAAACACGTCAAATATGAATGAACAAACTCATGCACTGTCTTTCGTTCTACTTAGCAACTTAAGGTAGCCTCGACCCTGCCTTGCTCAGGGTCGAGCCTCCCTCGGGGGCTGACGGGGGGCCCCCCAGACTCCGGGAAAAGCGTGCTTTTCTTTTCAAAAATTCGACCCTTATCTCGATTCGTGTCTCGAGCGTACTAGCAACGTCTAAATCCGTAGATACCTCGAGCCTCCAAGAGGCGGGGGGCGTCGACGTAGACGGCCACCCACGCCCCCGGGCTACGGTACCCTACCTACGCCTCCCCTCGAGGAACTCGTGACGCGTATCGAAAGAACATAGACCAAGCCGGTAGAAACTCGAGCTAGCGACAAAGAGAAATGATCGAATAAATTTGAAAAGAAAAACAGCTTCTTATAAATAAGTCATACGCATATAATTGGCCTCGACGGGCCATAAGTCATGACATGATTTTTTACAAGGGCCTCGACGCCCAAATTTGGCACGCAGGCCTCATTCTTCATCAGTCTGGAACTCCTCCTCAAGATCTTCCGCCGCGGGCTCAGCCTCGACGTCCGGGCCAGGAGGAGGGGGGCCACCTGCGCCGCTATCTGCATCGGGAGGCAGCACGTCCTCCTCGAAGATCTTTGCGAGCGCCGCCCCCGGCTTCTCCACCTTCTCCAGGATCTTGTCGACGCGGCGGTCGTTCCACTCTTCGTCCTTCCCCTCGATCTCGACGAAGCCCTTGGCGACGACGTTAACCGGATAGCGGAAGCCGGAGCGAACGACCGCGAGCGCCTGCTTTACGCCGTAGTGGAGAGCGCTCTTGACGCGGTCCCGCGCGGCCATGTCAAAGAAGCACAGGGCGTCGACCAGGGCGTCGCCTCGAGCCACCGCGCCCTCCGCCAGGGGCCACCGGGTCGGCACCCCACATGGAGCAGAGCCTGTCGAGGGTGCCGCGCGCCCGCTCCGCCACCATGGTCTTACCCTGGAGTTGCTCCACGAGAGCCTGATTCGTCTCGCAGAGCTCCTCAGCGGTCTTCTCCAGATCTGTGCAACAAACAGAAAAGAGTAAGTCCGCGGCGCGGCAAGAATCTCGAAATCAAAAGCAAGACAGAGCCTGAAGGTTACAACAGCACCTTGGCAGTGCACGCCCAGAGCGTCAAAGTCGCTGGTAAGGACCCCGACGCGCTGCTCGAGTGTATGCTTTTGGGACAACACGTCAAGATTTTGGCCCTTAAGCTCCTCAACCAGCTTGCCCGCCTGCGCAAGGGTCAGATTCTTCTGGATCACCTCCTGCCGAGCGGCAGCTAAGGCCTCCTTTGCCTCCTTCCGCGCTGCCTCCGTCGCAGCCAGGGCGGTGGCGGCCTCGCTCTTGGCCTCCTCGACCTCCTTCTTCGCTGCCTCCGCTGCAAACCATTGGAAGATTCGGCAGTCTCTTCTCCAACGCGTGGTGCCAGCTGGTGGCGCGGCACGCCATTGGGTCCAGTCGACTTGCGAGCAGTCAGCTTGATACGGGCCATGTCTGGACAAGATTAGATGGATGAGGAGCAGAAGGCTAGCAAGAACAGGTAAAGGCATTCTACCCAAACGAACTTTAGAGAGGAAGTTAACTTAAGTGATTATGACATGATGCATGAATCGTTCCTACGGAACAAAGCAATGCAATAAATAAATAAGGTACATAGGGCTTAAAACATGTTGTTCCACTAGCTAGTGTTGCCATATGAGAGACAAGATGAGAGAAGCAATTTGGACTCAAAATAGTCAAGTTTAGTTTGTTTGGACTCAAAAGGTCTTTTGAAGTTTTCACAAAAACAAACACTGCAACGTTAAAGTGAGATGCTCCGATACCACTCTGTGACGGAACGACCCTAATCTCATGGCCCACGTGTCCCTGTCAACCTCTGACAGCCGAACCCATGTTCCATGTGATTAAGACCTGTTCGCCACCGGGCTACATTAGTGCCCAATGTCCGCAGGATCATCTCACAATTCGGTTACAGCATTGCATACTTTTACAAATAACATCGGAATAAAGAGCGGAAGGCTTAAATAACATTAGTTTTACAAAGCAGGGTTCCAAATAGAAATTAAGGTGCAGTTATTACAAACCAAGTTCTGATAATAGAAATAGACATAGGCAACATAGTGGAGAACAACAAAGATACTTATAATCACCCAGCCCGAGGGTGTACAACTATTCTTCGGCCTCATCGGCCTCTTCCTGGACGATGGTCACGCAGCAGGGTGCAAGACACATCGGGGACTCTGTCATACCTGCAGCATGGGTAACAAACCCTGAGTACTGGGATACTCAACAAGACTTACCCGACTAAGAAAAGGGAGAAGACTCAGGAATGAGAGGCTTAGGGTAGTCAAGGTAAGGCTTAAGCAAGATCAAGTATTTTGCAGAAAAGCATTTTGTAAACCTTATTTTATTTTGGAAAGATTCAGTATTCCTCAATTCTTCATCGTTCATGATTCATTTTACGTTTCAAAACATTCCTAGTTGAGAACCACTCTTCGTTGACAGTCAGTGACCAAGTCTCCATAACCGAGGAGCAACGTTAATCCGGATAAATAATACTCAGCTGAGGATCCCTATCCACACTGCATATGTAGCACCCAAGCTTGCATATGCCAACTCGTCTACCACGATTCCTCCAAGATTGGGCCCGGTCCTACGCCACCCAGAAGTACAGTACACCACTCCTATCCAGGTGCGACGACCACGTGGGTACATGCTACTTCCGCCATCTCGCCACTCCCAGTGCGCGGTTGTCGGTCCAATAAAGGATTCCTCGGAGCCAGAGCTTTCCGAAGTATGTGAATAGTTACAAGTCTTGACCAGCAGGCCCTCATACGGATGGTTCCTACATTTTTCCGCCAGCGACAAGCACCTCGGGACTCTAACCCAAGAGTACAGGTCCTGCCGGTTTTTCAACCCTGTCCCGGTCGGTGTCAACTGTTGAGTCCCGGACTACAACATGACGGCACCGTATGCGCGGACAACCCCTTCTCGACAATGACCACATGCTAGCTAGGCAAGCAGCCATCGAACGGGAAGTATAACCAAAACCCTTGATATAATTCATCTCAGTGATCACACTTTTGAAATTGGTATTTTTATTGCAAACTCTAATTCAATAAGCATTGCTAAGCATTTTTTTTATACTTTTGAAAAGCAGGTATCGGGTGTATCAGTAGTCAAGGTGGATAGTGCATCAATTAGGATAGCACACAACTCCTAAAAACCTAATGCAATAATTTAACTCAAAAACATTTAAGGAAATCATTTTATAAATTCAAGGAAGGGTTAAATGCACCGGGGCTTGCCTTGAAGAGCAAAGAGGGCAGGCTCGAGGGCGGCAGGGCAGGTGTCGGAGCTCGGGGTAGCCTCGGGGACAGGTTCGTCAGCGACTGCCTCGATCTTGACGCCTTCTCCTTCGGTCACTAAACGGATGCAATGATGTATGCTTAAGAGGATGCTCACATGAACAATGCAACACAGGACAAAGCACTGATCCTAGAGTATAACTTTCTAGCAAGGGAGTAACTTCTAGGGTAGACACAAGGTTACCTATCTTTTATCTTTAAGCAAGATTAGTTAAACCTATTGAGCATTATTGATCTAACCTAAGCATAGACCAAGGCATGACATCACAAACATCATAGACCAGAAGGGTGGGGGTCTATGAACAGCAAACAATCCGAAAGTCACACACAAAGGCATACAACAGTGAAACCTAATTATTTTTCTATTCTAATTATCCAAAAGGTCATTTTATGCAGTTGCTCCAAAAATTACCAAATTAATCACATAAGTTCATTATGGTGTAGATAGATGGCAAAACAAAATTCATAATTTATGGAGCTATGCATGTTTTTCTAAAAATCTAAAACTATCCATTTATTAATTAAAGGGAGGATTATTCATTTTTTAATTGTTGTTGCAGAAAAGTCAAGTTTCTTATTTTATAAAATACTACATGGTATAAAGACTCAACTGTAAAATTTTCAGAATTTTTAGAGTGACACAGAAAATCATACAAAAAGATGAAATAGCAAGACTATTCATATTTTGAAAAGGAAAAGAGCACGGAGCTCGAGTCGGAGCGGGCTCGACGTCGAGGCTCGAGGCTCGGCTGAGAAAACAGAGACTGGGCTCACCGAGAGTCAGAGGCGAGGCTCGGCGAGGCGGATGGAAAAGAGGGCTCGACGGGCGAGACCTCGGCGGGGTTCTCTTGCGGCAGACTTCTCGAGGGAGGCCTCGGCTTACTCGAGGCTTGCGACTCGAGGGGTAGTGCGATTCGCCCGAGGCTGAGGCTAGCCTCGGCTGCTTCGAGGGGCGGGGTTCGAGGGTGTGCTCGAGGGTGTGGCTCGGGAACGTGCTCGAGGGTGAGGCTCGAGGGAACGCTCGAGGCTTGGGGCTCGATACGGTCGAGGGTGCGGGTCGAGGAAGGAGACGACCGCGGCGGACTTCGGCGATCCGGCGACTCTGTACACCAGGCACAGTCACCAGTAACCAGTTAGGAACGCCAGGAAACAAGGAAGAAAGATTAAGAGTCAGAGAGAGAAGGGATGGAGCGACGGCGACGAATTTCGTCGTCCCAGGACAGGCGGCTTCTCACCGGCGCTGAGGAAGACAAGCTTGCACTCCTCGGCGGCGGAGGCGGTAGCGGTGTGGAATTGAGGAGCTGGGAAGCTTTGCGAGCTCAAGGCGGAGCTGCTGGGCTAGATGGTTGAGCGAGGGAGACACTGGATTGAGCTGGCGATGGTGGCGGAGGGGTGGAAACTTCGGCAGTCCGGCGGCCCTTTTTATAGGCGCGGCCAGGGGCAGGTAAGGGCTGCGCGCGGGCGCGGATGAGCTCGGCCGCGTCGCGTGCTTGCAAAACCATGATGAAGAAAGGACGGGCGTGCAACTAAGGGACCGGGCGTGAGCTCGCCGGCGACGGCCACGCGGCGGCGCTGTGCAGGGAACTGTAGGGGACGGGCGCGAAGGTCAACTGGCGCGCGCGTGCAGATAAGAATGATGGCGCTGTTCTGAGGGCGACGGGGCGGGGGTGGTCAGGCGGCTGCCAGACGCGTGGCGCAAGCGGCGCTGGCGCGCGGCTATGGCCGGGGCCCCTAGCTGTAGGTTGAAGATGAACATGGCTAGGTCTTAGGGTTTGACTATGGGCTGATTTCTGAATTTTACAAATTACTCCCAAAACTTGAACTGCACGGGAAAAACTCAAAACACCAAAGTTGTCTAGAAAAAGGAGATCTACAACTTTGTCAAAAAGAATATTTTCAAATTCCAAACAGTTTTTGAATTATATTCGAAATCAGAAAAGGGGACACTTTTAGGATTTGAATAATTTCAAAATTACTTTTGATTTTATATAGAAACATGAAAATCTGCAAATACCAAAGTTGTTCCTTTTGACAAAATTTACAACTTTGCCTTTTGAACCAAATCCAAATTTTGAATAGTTTTTGAAGTATTAAAAGAGGGGTAAAACTAGAGTTTGGAAATTTGGGGGTTTTTCAAAAGGGATTTGAAATCTGTTTTTGATTTGGGTTTTTGAACAACACAACAAAGCTTCAAGACACAAAACTGAACAAGAATTTACACACGCAAGTCACAGAGGTGAAATTACCATTTTGCCCTTAAGGGAAGATTTGGGCTTTTATGTTTTTCGAAAAAGAAATCATTACACAGGTATTAAGCAAACTTAAGTGCATGACAAGAATGATTAATGACTAATGATGATGACATGTCAGGTTAATTACATAATAAACACCAGAGGTGTTACAGTACACGAGGCCCAAAGAAAGAGAAAGGAGGGGAGGCTCGAAACAGCCTAGCTCGAGGAAGGCTTACCGGGTCGAGACACCCCGCGTCGGGTGCCATGGCGATCTGGTTGGTCTCCTCGGGGCGGAACAGCCCGTGGATCGTGACCGACACCCGGGAGACACCCTCGCTCCGAGGCAGCCTCTCCTCGGCCATCCTCGACCTATTCAGCGCCTCGAGCGAGGCGTTTGGCCCCATCTCATGCATGAGAGGGGGGCGGTCCGCCAGAGGAAGGACCCTCCGCTGATGGAACGCCCAAATGACCGCCTGGGCGGTCAGTCCCTTCTCCTCCACCAGCGCCCACATCGTGTTCATCAGCGGCATCAGGTGGCGCTGCCTGTCCGCCACAACGCCCCAGCTCCACTTCTCTGGGCGCGTGGTGAGGATCCTGCCGGTGTACTGCAGAAGGAGCCCGTCCTCGTTCCGCAGGTAGAACCAGTGGTCGTCCCACCCCGCTTGGTTGGAGGAAAGCTTGTAGCGGAGGTAGTGACGGGGGACGTTGGCCGACGAGGGGCCGGTCCTCGCGGCGATGGTGAGGGAGCCCGCTCGCACGAGCCTCCTCCCGCTCGGCTTCACGGCCTTGTGAAAGAGTTCGCCCCGGAAGAGGTGGACGAACATCTCCCAATGGGGCTCGATCTTCAGGTATCCCTCGCACACCGCGGCGTAGATGGCGGCGTGCGAGATTGAGTTGGGGGAGAAATGCTGCAGCTCCACCTCGAAGTGGTGAGCCAGCCCCCGCATGAAGCGGCTCGGCGGAACGCCAAGCCCCATGCGGTGGTAGCGCGTAAAGCTCACCACGTACCCCTCCGGCGGGTGCGGCACCTGGTGGTCCGCCGATGGGAGAACCCACCACGCGGGCCCCTCCTGCGGGTTGGGGCAGAGAAGACCCTGATCCAACGACAAACGAGCGCGCTCTGCGTCGTCTTCGTCGACGCCAGGTCGAGGGCGGCGGCAGCACCTGGGACTGGGCGGCCATGGCGGCGACGGCGCGGATCTGGGGGCGGACGGACGGGCGGCCAGGAGGTTACCAATCGCTGGCTCAGGGAGAAGGCGCGTGGGAGCTGCGGCGGCTGTGAAGGCAAAGGCAAAGTAAAGGGTCCCTCACCCCTCACTCGATATTTATAAAAGAAAACCCCGACGGGCGGGATCTCCCACGACAAAGGAAAGGTAACCGCACACATTTAATGCGCCCACCTAACCGCGTCTCGAGTCGGTTGACAAGTACACGCGGCAATCCCCCATTCGCTCCACTTCCAGGGCCCACCGCGGCCGCCGCTCCGACTTCCTGTCCATCGCCCTGGCGCCACGATCTCCACTCCCTCACGGTTTCCGCCTAAAAAGGCGCGCCCAACGGGCGGAAGGATTCCAAACGACGGAGGCTTCTTCAAGAAGGAAAAAACGGGCCCCGGCCCTTCCAAGTCTCGAGGCAGCGAAGGCTGGCCCTCGAAGAGGGTTCGACAGCCGGCTTCGAGCACCCGAGTTAGGGACACCAAGGGGCGCCACTCGCAGCATCGCTCGAGGGCCAAGCCCTCGAGGCCCCTCACGTGTATCCAAGGCAGGGCGCACGACGTGCAGTGAGATCCCCTCGGAGGGAGGCATCGAGCCACCGGGTCCTATCGAATGGACCCGGCACTCCTGCAGACCGAGCGCCCATGCTTTATGAGATCGCCTCCGGGCTTCAGTCGACCCTATCGAACGGGGCACGAGGTCTCACTTGGATTTCCCCGTTACCAGCTCACCGGGAACCTCGATACTCGCCCGCTCGTGGTAGTACGAGGCATCCCCCCTCGCATCCGATCGAAAGGACTCGTGGGATGACAAGCCAGGGCAATTGGCGTGCCGGACAGCTCAAAGAGTCGGCCGGTCAGTTCAGCCTGGCACCCCTCGACGAAAGAGGGTCAAAAAACTCGGGGGCCCGACACCCCTGAACCTAAAAAACATAACTAACACCCACAGAATCAAAACAACCAAACCCTCGAGAACCAGTTAGCCAACCCTTGAGATCCCGGTAGGGAACCCCTGCTCGAGTGCAAGCACTCGAACAAGGGCTCGGGGGCTACTGTCGGGGGAACACAAAAGGGGTACCCCCAATCAACGCAAACAAATAAATTAAACCTAGAGCACCAATTAATAAGAGACCTAGCTAGTCCAATCCCTCGAGGCCTCCGACGCTGACCCACCGCCGAGAAGCCCGGGCCCGCCAGAGCCTTACCACCGCCTCATGGTAGCTTACCTCTCGAGCCCCGGCACGTGGGCTCCGAGCCCGCTACGGCCGTACATCGTTCCTCGAGACCCAACGTGGGGGCCTCGAGCCCCTCTAACACGATAACATATCCCTCGAGACACGTCGTACCCCCCTCGAGCAGCGCCAGACTTTGGATACCAGCCCCATACTGCGCATTTAATGCATCCACCTGCTCCGGTCACGTCCTCTACACAACGTGTGCCACAGTAAACCAGAGCCAGAGTCAAACCTCCCTTTTTCACCGCAAGCATGGGCAAAAAGGCACAAGTACAGCACTGTTACGCCATGCCCCGCACTACAGCACGCTCGAGCCACATCTCGAGACCTGGACTCCCGCTGCATGGCCGGGTTTTCCGGGACTAGCCCATGCCTGCGGGAGCTCGAGCCCCCAGCAGGCACCACCTCGAGGCCGACCCTGTGCCCCTCGAGCCCTGACTGCTTTCCTATCATTGGATGACAAGTACCCCAAGACCGGGAGAGACCCTGCCACGTCTTGTACGTGCCGGCATGGGCACTGCACGGCTTCCACGTCGCCACGCCTCCACGTCTGCACCAGGGATGGACGCCACGCCTCAACAGCAACCCCCACGCCGGCTCAGTGGCCCCGACAAGACAGAATACCTACCCTTCATCGTATTGGGCATCATACATGCAACTCCTCTGTAACCCTGGTCTCCTCTTGGTCTATAAAAGAGGGCACCAGGGCCCTTGACACGGGAGCTAGGCGAACACAAGCCCACACAACACACACACGAGTCCAGACTCCCGTCCACGCTCATTGAGCTTGTATTGCCCCTGTACAAGCACTTAGGTGCAAGTAATACAAGAACCTCCTCCCCCCGCTGGACGTAGGGCCTTCTTTGCCCGAACCAGGATAAACCCTTGTGTCATCTTGCATCACCATCCAGAAAGAGAGCACACGATCACATTACTAGTTAGTGTCCTACCCCCGAGGTAGAAACACCGACAGCCGCAGACTTACTCTTTTCTGTTTGTTGCACAGATCTGGAGAAGACCGCCGAGGAGCTCCGCGAGACGAATCAGACTCTCGTGGAGCAACTCCAGGGTGAGGCCATGGTGGCGGGGCGGGCGCGCGGCACCCTCGACAGGCTCTGCTCCACGTGGGGTGCCGACCCGGTGGCCACGGCAGAGGGCGCGGTGGCTCGGGGCGACGCCCTGGTCGATGCCCTGTGCTTCCTCGACGTGGCCACGCGGGACCGCGTCAAGAGCGCTCTCCACCACGGCGTAAAGCAGGCGCTCGCGGTCGTCCGCTCCGGCTTCCGCTACCCGGTCAACGTCGTCGCCAGGGCTTCGTCGAGATCGAGGGGAAGGACGAAGAGTGGAACGATCGCCGCGTCGATAAGATCCTGGAGAAGGTGGAGAGGCCGGGGGCGGCGCTCGCAAAGCTCTTCGAGGAGGACGTGCTGCCTCCCGTTGCAGACAGTGGTGTAGATGGCTCCCCTCCTCCTGGCCCGGACGTCGAGGCTGAGCCCGCAGCAGAAGATCTTGAGGAGGAGTTCCAGACTGATGAGGAATGAGGCCTGCGTGCCAAATTTGGGCGTCGAGGCCTTTGTAAAAATTCATGTCATGACTTATGGCCTGTCGAGGCCAACATATGCGTATGACTTATTTGTTTAAAGAAGTTGTTTTCTTTTCAAATTTATTTGATCATTTCTCTTTGTCGCTAGCTCGAGTTTCTACCGGCTTGGTCTATGTTCTTTTGATACGCGTCACGAGTTCCTCGAAGGGAGGCGTAGGTAGGGTACCGTAGCCCGGGGGCATGGGTGGCCATCTATGTCGACGCCCCCCGCCTCTTGGAGGCTCGAGGTATCTACGGACTTAGACGTTGCTAGTACGCTCGAGATACGAATCAAGATAAGGGTCGAATTCTTGAAAAGAAAAGCGCGTTTTTTCCGGAGTCTGGGGGGTTCCCCCCTGTCAGCCCCCGAGGGAGGCTCGACCCTGAGCAAGGCAGGGTCGAGGCAACCTTAAGTTGCTAAGTAAAATGAAATACAGTGCACGAGTTTGTTCATTCATATTTCACGTGTTTGTACAAAGCAACAAAATATACAAGGCCTCGAGGCTCTTAAGGGTAGAAGCGACGTAGCTGAGATATGTTCCATGCATTCGCCAGGATCTTGCCTTGACCGTCGTAGAGCTTGTATGTTCCTGGCTTGAGCACCTCAGCTACGGTGTATGGGCCCTCCCATGGAGGGGTGAGCTTGTGGCACCCTCGATTATCTTGCAGCCGTCGAAGCACGAGGTCCCCCACCGCCAGGTCCCTTTGCGCATGTGCTTGTCGTGGGTAGGTAGCGTCGATGTGTTTGCTGGTAGCGCGCGGAGTTGATGAGCGCCACGTCTTGAGCCTCCTCGAGCTGGTCCTTGGCGTTGGCGAGCCTCTCGTCGTTGGTTTGCTCGTTGTAGGCTCGAAGTCGAGGGGAGCCGTACTCGAGGTCCGTAGGCAAGACAGCCTCGGCGCCGTAGGTTAGGAAGAACGGAGTGAACCCGGTGGCTTGACTCGGCGTAGTCCTGAGGCCCCACAGCACCGAGGGGAGCTCTGCAGCCCACCTCTTTCCAAAATTCTTGAGGGTCTTGAACAGCCTCGGCTTCTGATCGTGGAGTATCATGCCGTTGGCGCGCTCGACCTGCCCGTTGCATTGAGGGTATGCGACCGAGGCCCAGTTCACGCGGACGTTGTTGTCATCGCAGAAGTTGATGAACTTTTTGCCCGTGAATTGTGTGCCATTGTCGGTGATGATGACGTTAGGCACCCAAACCGGTACATGATGTCGGAGATGAACTCGACGGCCTTCTCGGAGGTGGGGTTGCCTATGGGCTTAGCCTCGATCCACTTGGTGAATTTGTCGACGACCACGAGCACATGCGTATACTTTCCATTTGTCATCTTGAGGGGACCCACGAGGTCGAGCCCCCAGACGGCAAAACGGCCAAGTGATGGGATCACTGCAGGGCGTGCGCGGGCTGGTGCATTTGCTTGGCGTAGAACTGACACCCTTGGCAGGCTCGAACCAGGCGCTTTGGCGTCTCCATGGCGGTTGGCCAGTATAAGCCTTGGCGGAAGCGTTCCCAACCAAGGTCCTTGGCGCTGCGTGATGGCCGCAAGCCCCCGAGTGCATGTCGTCGAGGAGCCTGCGTCCTTCCTCGAGGGGAGGCAGCGCTGAAGGATTCCTGATGGGCTTCGACGGTACAAACTCTCGTTCGTCGCCGTAGATGACGTAGTCTTGGCCCTTCGAGCGATGTGTCGGGCCTCTGTCTTGTCTTCTGGTAGCACGCCTTGCGTCAGGTAGTCGAGAAGGGCGTCCGCCAGTCGAGGGTTCGTGATGAGAAGAGGCGGGTGCGTCGATCTGCATTGCCTCAGCGGATGTCGATGGGTCGTTCTCGAGGGGTGGCGTTGAAGGTCGAGCCCCCGTGTCCGGCTCGAGGGGTGGCGTCGAGGGGCCAGCCCCCGGCCGATTTTGACGGATGGCTCGAAAATGTCCCTCGAGAAGACATTTGGTGGGACGGTGCCGCGCGTGGATGCTAACTTAGCCAGCTCGTCTGCGGCCTCGTTGTACTTTCGAGCGATGTTGTTGAGCTCGAGGCCGTAGAACTTGTCTTCTAGCTTGCGCACTTCTCCGCAGTATTTCCATCTTGGGATCGATGCAGCTCGAGGCCTTCATGACCTGGTTGATGACGAGCTGCGAGTCCCCTCGAACGTCGAGGCGTCGGACCCCAAGCTCGAGGGCGATGCGCAGTCCGTTGACGAGGGCCTCGTACTCAGCGACGTTGTTGGAGGCGGGGAAGTGCAAGCGCAGCAGGTAGCGCATGTGGACTCCGAGGGGTGAGATGAAGAGCAGGCCTACGCCTGCCCCTATCTTCACGAGGGACCCATCGAAGTACATAGTCCAGAGCTCGGCTTGGATTTGTGCCAGCAGGAGCTGGGTGTCGGTCCACTCAGCAACGAAGTCCGCCAACGCTTGCGACTTGATGGCTTTTCGTGGAGCGTAGGTGATGGCCTCCCCCATCAGCTCGGCAGACCACTTGGCGATGCGCCCCGTGGCCTCCCGGTTGTTGATGATCTCTCCGAGGGGAATGACGATACCACCGTCACGGGATGAGCGAGGAAATAATGCTAGAGCTTGCGCCTCGTGATGAAGATGCCGTAGAGCAGCTTCTGGATGTGTGGTACCGGACCTTGGCCTCGGAGAGCACCTCACTGATGAAGTACACCGGCCATTGGACTGGTAGCGCGTGAACTTCTTCGCGTGTCTCTCAACGACTACGACCCGCGCTGACCACCTGGGTGGTTGCGGCCACATAGAGGAGGAGAGGCTCGGGGGGATCGTCACCCTGGGCTGGTCGTGGTGGCACGAGAATTGGCGCGGAAGTCAGCAACCCCTTCAACTTGGTTAGGGCCTCCTCGCTTCGATGGTCCACGCAAAGCGTTCCGTTTTTCTCAGCAGGCGGTAGAGGGGTAGCACCTTTTCCCTTAGCCTCGAGATGAACCTGCTGAGAGCGGCTAGACAGCCTGTCACTTTCTGTACGCCCTTGAGGTCTCGAATTGGGCCCATCCTCGTGACTGCTGAGTTCTTTTCGGGGTTGGCCTTGATCCCCGTTGTGAGACAATGTAGCCAAGTAGCATGCCTCGAGGCACACCAAAGACACATTTCTCGGGGTTGAGTTTCACATTCTTGG
Organism: Coix lacryma-jobi var. lacryma-jobi; assembly: GCA_009763385.1. Taxonomy (NCBI): domain Eukaryota; kingdom Viridiplantae; phylum Streptophyta; class Magnoliopsida; order Poales; family Poaceae; genus Coix; species Coix lacryma-jobi. The sequence continues at coordinate 125,809,633 of CM019831.1, forward strand.
CCCGGAGGCACTCGAAGTTGGTCTCGAGATCGCTGATGAGGTCCCCGACTTTCTTGGTCTTAACCACGATGTCATCGACGTAGGCCTCGACGGTTTTGCCTATGTGTTCGCCAAAGACATGCTGCATACATACAACGCTGATATGTTGCCCCGGCATTTCGGAGGCCGAAGGGCATTGTAACATAGCAATACATACCAAAAGGCGTAATAAAAGAGGTAGCGAGCTCGTCGGATTCTTTCATCTTAATCTGGTGGTAGCCGGAATACGCATCGAGAAATGAAAGTACTTCACACCCCCGCAGTGGAATCGACAATCTGATCAATTCTGGGTAAGGAAATGGAACTTTTGGACATGCTTTATTCAAGCCAGTGTAGTCTACACCATCCGCATTTTTCCATTCTTTTTTCCTAACTAGTACAGGGTTAGCTAGCCACTCTCGGGTGAAATACCTCCTTGATGAATCCAGCCGCCAAAAGCTTGTGCACCTCCTCTCCGATGATCCTCCTACGCTTCTCCTCGTCGAAGCGGCGCAGGCGTTGCTTCACCGGTCTGGACCCGGCCTGGATCTCCAAGGCGTGCTCGGTGACTCCCCTCAGTATGCCTGGCATGTCCGAGGGGCTCCACGCAAACATGTCGATGTTCGCGCGGAGAAAGTCGATGAGCACTGCTTCCTATTTAGGCTCGAGGCTGGCACTGTTGGCCAGCGTCTTGCCGTCGGTCGAGATCGGGTCGACGGGTATCTGCTTGGTGTGCTCTGCCGGCTCGAAGGTGCCGGCGTGGCGCTTTGCTTCAGGGGCCTCGGTGGCCAGGGCAGCCAGGGCCTCGAGCGAGTCGACTTGGACGTTGGCCTCCCCACGCTCGACGCACTCCAAGTCGCAGTGGTACGCGTGTTCGTAGGAGGTGTCGACGGTGATGACCCCTTTCGGCCCCGGCATCTTGAGCTTCAAGTATGTGTAGTTGGGGACCCCCATGAACTTGGCGTAGCCAGGCTGCCGATGATGGCGTGGTAGGTCCTTGGAACCCAACCACCTCGAAGGTGAGCGTCTCCCGGCGGAAGTTGGCCGCGTGCCAAAGCAAACTGGTAGGTAGATGCGCCCCGAGGGGGTGGCCTTCTTCCCTGGTACGATTCCGTGGAACCCCCCGACGCTGGGTCAGAGCTGGTCCCTCGAAATCCCAGGAGGTCAAGAGTCTCGAGGTATATGATGTTGAGGCTCGAGCCCCCATCCATCAACACCTCGGAGAACCGTACGTCGACGATGACGGGGTCTTGACGAGGGGGTACGCCCCCGGATTTACGACATGGTCCGGATGGTCGTCACGGTCGAACGTGATCGGCGCATCAGACCAGTCAAGATACCGGGGCGTCGTGGCAGAGTGCAAAGACCTCCCGGTGCTCCTTCTTTCTCTCTCGAGCTGAGAGCCCGACGGTTGGGCCCCTGTAGATCATGAAGCAGTCGCGCACGGGGGGAGTCGTCGTCCGCGTCCCCGTCGTCGCGTCGATTGTTGTCCTTGCCCTTAGGCGCGTCTTCCTTCTTATCGCCGAGCTTGGAGTAGAAGCCCTTCATCATTCGACAGTCCTTCAACTTGTGATTCGTGGGACCCTTGTGATAAGGGCAGGGGTCCTCGAGCATTTTGTCGAAGACAGCCCCGTCAGGGGGCCTCGAGGCTTCTTATGCTCGAGGGCGCCCACGAGCACTTCTTCATCGTCGTCGTTATCGGCGTCGCGCTTCGCCTCTGACCTTTGCCTTTGTTCTTCTTCTTTTTGTTGTTGTTGTTGCGGTTCTTGTCGTTGTTGCCCTTGCTCGAGCCCTCCAGCGTGGCCACCGCCTTGCCTTTGTCCGTGGAGCGGCCAAAGAAGGCCCCCACTGCCTCGTCGCCTGAGGCAAAGTTGGTGACACGATCCATCAGATCCTCGACCGTCCTGGGACGGTAGCGCCCTAGCTCGTGGACTAGCTCTTGGCATGTCGTGCCCGCGAGGAACGCTGAGATGACATCCTCATCAGGCACGTGGGGAGCTCGAGGCGCTGCTTCTTCGAAATCGCTGAGCGAAGTCGCGGAGGGGCTCGTCCGCTGTCTGCCTGCAACGTCGTAGATCCCAGGGGTTGCCTGGGCGCACAGCAGTCCCCTTGAAATTCCCATCGAAGACCCTGACTAGGTCGGCCTAGTCGTGGATCTGATCCGGCGGGAGCCCCTCGAGCCACCGACGGGCGGTGTCCGAGAGGTAGAGTGGGAGCTGGCGTATGATCACGCGGTCGTCGCTCTTCGCCCCGCCCAGTTGGCAGCCCAGGCGGAAGTCGGAGAGCCATAGCTTGGGCTCGACCTCCCCGTCATACTTCACGATGTTGGTCGGTGGTCGAAAGCGGTCGGGGAGGGTTGAGCTGCGGATGGCCCGGCTGAAGACCCTAGGGCCCGGGGGCTCGAGGGCTTGCCGGTCCTCATCACTGTCGTAGCGCCCCCTCGATGGGCACTATAGCCACGCTCCTCGGCCCCTTTGTCCTTGCGCCGGCGGTTGATGTTGTTGCGGACTGGCCTGCTTTCGACGATGGCCAGTTTTCGACGATCCGCTCCCGGACTGGCCTGGCGCTGAGAGGCGTCCGGCTGGTGGACGGACGTCTCACCTCGTTGCGGAGCGTATCTGCTGGCTTCCCCGAGGCCGCTCCGCTCCGCGCCGGCGCGAGGCTGAGCTCTCAGCCTGCTGCAGAGCGGCTGTCTCGAGGAGGTTCTTCATTTCCCCGAGCATGCGCCTGGCGTCAGGGTTGGAGATGGCGGGTAGATCACGGAGCGGCATCACGGCCGCCACCACGTTCTGCCCGGCTCGCGGGAAGCGCACCTCGGGGCGTGCTGGTGCCCCATCCTCGAGGATCTGCCGGTGGACCTCTTGAGCGCGGCCACGAGCGTCGGCGCCTCGAGGCTGGGCTTGTTCCTGCACAAGAGTTTGCTCGAGCTGCAGCACGCGTTGTCGGTCCTCCTCAGCCTTGGTGATCGCCTCCCGCAGCTGCGCGAGCTGCGCCGCGGTCGTCGTTGTGTCTGAGGTGGTGCATCCGGTGCCGGGGGTTTTTTCCTCCTCCCCCGAACGTGTGGTCCGCCCGCCGCAGCCACGTCGTTGGGCTCTTCGAGGTGAGCGCCGTCCTGGCGTCATCGTCGTCGTCGTCCTCGGCATCGCCCACGACCCCCCGAGCTGGAAGCACTCCCTGGTGGGATCCCAGAGGTCAGGGTCGTGGTAGTCGTACTCGTCGGAGTCGGAGCTGTTGATGTCGCGCCGCCCTGGCTCGTGCTGGGACTGCAGCTCGCGGTACCATTCTCCGATGGTGGCTCGCCGAGGTGGCTCGACGACTCGTGAGAAGCCGCGGTCGACGTGCGCGGGGTAGACGATCTCCAGGTCGGTGGTGGCTCATAGGATCACGCCCGGACGTTCCTCCCGCTCTGCCGCCGCCCGGTCCTGACGGCGCTCGTCGAGGTGTGTGGCGTAGACAGCTGCGGAGTTGTTGAGGCCGAACGGGGGCCGCTGGCGTCGAGCGCGGTACACCCCGTGCGGGAGGAAGCCAGGTGGTGTCGACAGAGCACGGCTCGGGGGCCTCTGGCCAGACTCCCGGTCCGTGCGCATGACGAACGCGAACTCGCTGGGAGAGTGCGCGCGCGCCCTAGAAGTCTCCGGCCGCGCGCCGGGCAGGTTTCTCCTCGGACTCTGCGCCGGCCACGGGGAAGTGGGTGTACGCCGCGGGCACCGCCTGTGCCTGGCGACGATGGTGACGACGGCGCCGCTCATGAGGTGGCGACGCGTGGTGGTGCGGGCGACGCGCCACGCCCCCCGCGGGGTGGCGTGACACGCCCTCCGCTCGGGCTCTCCGTGGAGAGCAGGGTCAGCTCGTTGCCGCTGCCGGGTGGCCAGGAACTCGAGGCTCCCGAACCAGATGACGGCACAAGCAGAGAACGAAGGAGTGGAAGAAGCCATCCAGAAAACAACGAGAAATCGACTCTGACACGCGAAGGCCCCTACCTGGCGCGCCAACTGTCGGTGTTTCGACCCCGGGGGTATGACACCAACTAGTAATATGATCGTGTGCTCCCTTCCTAGATGGTGATGCAAGATGACACAAGGGTTTATCCTGGTTCGGGCAAAGAAGGCCCTACATCCAGCGGGGGGAGGAGGTTCTTGTATTACTTGCACTTAAGTGCTTGTACAGGGGCAATACAAGCTCAACGAGCGTGGACGAGAGTCTGGACTCGTGTGTGTGTCGTGTGGACTCGTATGCGTGGAGGGCCCTGGTGTCCTCTTTTATAGAACAAGAGGAGGCCAGGGTTACACAGGAGTGACATGTACAACGCCCAATACGGCGAAGGGTTGGAATTCTGTCTTGTCGAGGTCACTGGAGCCGGCGTGGGGGTTGCTGTTGAGGCGTCCTTGAAGCGTGGCTTCCATCCCGGGCGCGGACGTGGAGGCCGTGCAGCGCCCATTCCGGCACGTACAGGACGTGGCAGGGTCCCTCTGGGTCTTGGGGTACCTGTCCTCCAATAGCATGAAAGCAGTCAGGGCTCGAGGGGCGCAGGGCCGGCCTCGAGGTGGCGCCTACGGGGGGCTCGAGCCCCCGCAGGTATGGGCAAGTTCCGGAAAACCCGGCCGTACAGCGGGAATCCAGGTCTCGAGATGTGGCTCGAGTGTGCTACAGTGCAGGGTATGGCCTAACAGTGTTGTACTTGTGCCTTTTTGCCCATGCTTGTGGTGAAAACGAGGTTTGACTCTGGCCCCGGTTCACTGTGGCATACGTCGTGTACCAGAGGATGTGACCGGAGTAGGTGGACGCATTAAATGCGTAGTATGGGGCTGGTATCCGATGTCTGGCGCTGCTCGAGGGAGGTATGATGTGTCTCGAGGGATAGGTTACCGTGTTAGAGAGGCCCGAGGTCCCCACGTGGGGTCTCGAGGAACGGTGTACGGCTGTAGTGGGCTCGAGGCCTATGTGCCGGGGCTCGAGAGGTAGGCTACCATGAGGCGGTCGGTAAGGCTTTGGCGGGCCCGGGCTTCCTGGCGGTGGACCGGCGTTGTAGGCCTCGAGGGGTTGGTTTTTTAGAGGGTTAGACTAGTTAGGTATCTCATTAATTGGTGCTCTAGGTTTAACTTATTTGTTTTACGTTGATTAGGGGTACCCCTTTTGTGGTCCCCCGACAGGTCCACGCCCACCTCGCGCTCGCCATCGCGGGCTATTTCTATTCCGCCGTTGTGGCCTCTTCGTCTCCCTCTCCGGTTGTGCCAAGGACGGGGAGGCTCGTGGAGGCAGCCCGCATGGCGGAGGCCGGGTTTCGGTGTGATGGGGTCGCAGCCTGCGACACATGCACATGGGCCCTGTCCGCGACCAAGGTCCTGCTCGCGGCCTACTCGTGCTACCTGGGTGCCACCGCCGGGTGGTCGCGTGACGCTGTGGTGGGGCTCATCGACGCGGCTGCGCGCGGTGGCATGGCTGCTGCTCGTCGTGTACCTGCAGTTCGACATCGGGCGGTGGCGCGAGGAGCGGTTCCTGGCGCCACTCAGGTTCTGGTAGGTGTTCTTCGTGCCGCTCTTCATCGTGGTCGTCTCTGACCACATGGCGATGAGCCTCGATGGGCTCTTCATCTGAACTTCTAAGCTTAACGAGCGATATGTGTGTTGCAGTTTGTGGGACAGTGGGCTCTGGGCCTCTGGTAAATCGAGCTTGGTATCTTGCATTCTTGGTGAGATCCCAAAGTTATCAGGAGAGCTGAGGTTATGATTTGCCCGGTATGACAACTTATATTAGCCAGTCAGCATGGATACAGAGAGGCAAAATTCAAGAAAACATATTGTTTGGCAAGGGGATCATATAAAAGAGTCCTTGAGTCATGTTCACTAAAGAAAGACTTAGAGATCATGCCAATCGGTGACCAAACTATCATTGGAGAGCGAGGGATCCACCTGGGTGGTGAGCAAAAGCAAAGGATTCAGATAGCCCGCGCTTTGTATCAGGAAGCAGAGATCTATTTATTCGATGACCCATTCATGCTATTTTGATGCTCATACAGGATATCCACCTTTTCAAGGTACACAATTTTTATGCTTAGCTAAACTTAACCTTTATATATGTTTTAGTAGAGTTTCAATACATAGTAGCTTTGGGTCTGCTTATTTTTGCAGGAATACTTCATTCGGGTTGTGTCGTCAATTACTCATCATGAATTAACCGACAACTGATCTTATTTTGGTGAGAATTTTATTGGTAAAACTTCCATCCATTATTCATTGCAATAAAATGGATGCCTCTCTGTTGGAAACACACTTGCCCCACCTCCGCACTTGTGCAGGGGAGTGGCGAAGGTGACCAAGCGTCGGAAGCAACAGCGAAGGTTTAGGAAACGAAGGCAAAGTTGCTATGGCTCTGTTCCCCAAAAAGAATCGTCCCCGTTACACTGTTCACCCCTGGTATTTATAGGGGATACCAAGGGGTGCCGACCAAATTACAGTAGGGTACAAGAAAGATTCCTCTGCGCTACTCGTACAGAAGGGCAAACTCGTACAACACACAGCCGGAGCCGAAACCCTAGCCTGCTTTCCAGTCGCCCGCCGCCGCGCTCGGTCCACGCTCACCTCGATGGAGAGACGAGGGCCGACCTTCGTTTTGCGAAGGCATCCGCCCAGTTGCGGAGCTTGAGGTCCCTCGCCACCAGTTGGGTCTGGGCCTCTTGGCGAAGGTACGCGGGACGCGCGAGGGTCACTCCCCGCGCTCTTCACGCCCCTTCCTGCAAAAATACCTGAACACCTCCGAAGGTTGGGTCAGCGTTCAGAGTTTTGATTGGCGATCTGAGAGACTTAACAGGATGAAAAAAGGGGGTCAGGCGGCGAAGGTGCGCGGGGCGCGCGAGGGCCGCTTTGTTTAGCCAGCCTGCGTGGTGCCTCTGCCGAGGGCCCCCTTTCCCCAACAGTAGCCCCTCGTTGTCTTGGATCTAAAGAACCTTGTTTAGGCCCAAGCAGCGCCTTTCAACGGGAAAAGAGACGGGACCCTCGGCAGCGACGCCCGCGGCTGCTTTTGGGCCGGGCCGTAGTATTGTTTTTTGGAACTGTAGGAGTCCGTTTCGTTTTTTGTGCCGTGGCTTTTTGGTTTTCGTGCCGGTGTTATCGGGTGGGGCGTTCCGCCACCCGGTCTATAAATAGAAGGGGTGGGTGAGGGGTTTGGATTGTGCCCTCCTCTGCTATAGCCATCTTGCTGTTGCAATTTGCTTGTAGCGAAGGTTTGTTTTAGCTTGTCTGCGAGGGTTGAGACAGGCGTTCGCTGTTCGGTAGCGTTAGCAGCTGAAGAGATGGCTAGGTTGAAGCAAACTGCTCGCGCTGTTTCTCCCACAGCCGCGGATGAGGGGATTACCTTCGAATTCGGACTCAGTCGAGTTTGCACCGCGGAGATTGCGTCTTATGTCAGGTGGGGTTGGATTGAGGAAGGTAAAGCGAGGACCAGTGCCGGGGAGACGGTGCCGAAGCCGGACGCAGATGAGGTGGTTGTATTTGAGGAATTTTTTTCAGCCGGTCTTCGCTTCCCTGTTGACTGTTTTGTGACCTCGGTTCTGCGAAGGTTCAACTTGCGCTTCCACCAGCTCACACCCTCGTGCTTTACAAAGATGTCAGTTTATATCTGGGCGTGCCGCTCTCAGGGTATTGTTCCTCATGTTGAGGGGTTTGTTCGGACCCATAGAGTGCACATGCAACCTCGCAAGATCTCGGATCATGGAGGTAACACCAGTCTTGGACAGTTTGCAGTATACACTTTTTGCCATCGCGCTGGGTCGGAGTTGCCAGTGCAAGCCCAGAAAAATAAGTGGACCAGTGGGTGGCAGGAGTCCTGGTTTTACTACAAGCTTAGTGGGAACGCAGAGCTCTGCGGCGAGCTTTTGCCACTTGGTGATGTTAGCGCCGAAGCTATGATGAGCTCCGAGGCTCACGCTTGTGTTGATTGTTTGAGGGTTGTGGCGCGATCTCAGTGTGCTCGCGACTTGGTCGAGGAGTACTGTTGTGCTAAGATTTGGCCCCTCAGCCAGAGACAGGCGTGGTTTGCAGTCAAGGAAGACTCGAGGTACGAGGGTAGGGGCTTGAAGAAGCCGAAGGTTGACCTTGATAAGGTTTGGGATAAACTTCTGAAGAAATTTCCCAGGCGAGAAGATGGGGTCGAAGCAGTCTACAAGCGTGTTCAGGGGTGGGCGGTGGAACTTGTTGGAAAGCTTTCCACGTTGGAGACTAAAGCGATCCACAGCTCGATAGGTAGCGGAGGTCGGGTTAACAGGATGTTTGACAGCCTTGGGGTTCAGTATGTGAGTTGGCCTGCTCCGTCGAGCGAAGATGCGCCAAAGAAAAGGAAACGTGCTTCTGCGGAGGGGGAAGTTGTTTCTCGGCCGAAGAGGGGTCGAGGCCGAGGACGCGGCGGCGCCGGTGGTCGAGTTAAAGCACTTGCGACGAAGGTCGTCGTCGGTTGGGAGGTACCGCCACTTCCTCATCCTCGGCCATTGTTTCGAGCGGCCGAGGCACTGGGAAGACTGGAGGACGGGTGCCCCGCGTGGGCGGTATTGGTGCTTTGGTTCAAATCTCGGATGACGAGGGTGGCTCCGATGATGATGAGGAGGAAGGGGAGAAGGAAGAAAAGGAGGGCGGTACTGAAGAGGACTCCGACGAGGATAGTGATACGTCAGTAGCGAAGGTAACTCCGATGAAGACGTATCCATCGAGGACGCTCGAGGAAAAGGAATAGCCTCGTCAAGTGTTGGTGCTGCGGCTGCGCGAAGCATTGATGACATTATACGGGACTTTGAGCCAGAGAGTCCTCCGCGAGGGTCGTTTCCCGAGTTTGCTGGCTCGCACATTTGGGTCGAAGGTTTTGAGGTTAAGGGTGACGTCGAATCGGACCGGACCCCGGGGAAGAGGCCGTATGGCGAGGCTAGCCGGTCATGTCTTCCTTATTATGCAAAGAAACACTTGGAGTCTCCGACCCGGCGACCGAGCTTTTCACGAGTCCGGACCTTCGAGAATGTCACTTGCAGTGTGCTCCGGAGGAAAGGCGCTTTCTGGTCGGGTGTTTAACCGTATTTGTGTGCCAGAGGCGGAGCTTCGGCTGGCCAGCGAGCCCTTGGAGAGGGACTTCACGATGATATTGACGTCAAGGTGGCTGAGCTGATGCTTCTCAACCGGTCGGCGCGCCGGAGGGCAAGTTATAATTCCACTATCTAATGACCGGTGAGTGACGCGGAGAGAGCTAATAGAGAGCTTCGCCAGAGTTGGAAAACAAAGAGATTGAGCTCAAAGCTGCTTTGGAGAAGGTTAAGAAATCACGAGATGAAGCAAGAAGTTGCGAATAGAACGCGGAGCTCCTGGCTGCTAGCCGGCAAAAGGACAGGATTTGGTTGCGACCAGGCGCATAGAAGAGCTGTCCACGGAGCTGGCTACCCAAGCCGAGGCTTGGCGAGAAAGCATGGGGAGGGTTAAAAATAAGATAGATACATGCTTGACCGAAGCCGGAGGTTCTGCCGGGGAGCCGCTGCATGCTGAAGACGCAGCGGGTTTTGAAGGTTGGTTATGTAATGAGCTGGATGTGTTTAGCTCGTTGGTTGGGAATGCTGCAGATTTTGGTGGGTATGCCGGAGCACTGGCGATGGCTGGTACGCTTCGTCAGGCAGATTGCGAACACCTTCGCAAAATAAGAAACCCAACCATAAGTTCCAACCGTGGACGAGGTGCGTCAAATGAAGATCGCGGACGCCGAAGTTCGGAATTGTGCGATGCGCTTGCTTCGCCGGTTTTGGATTGCTGGCGGTGGTCGCGCTCTTGCTTTCGAGGAAGCTGCCGAGGCTACTCGTCAGGTTCGCGTTACTGGATAGACTGGTTTTTTTTGGCTTTGTTTCAATGATTATGGAGTTGGTGTTAACTTAGGTTTCTTCTCTATTTGACTTACAGGCTCGGAGGGAGGCGATGCCTTCGCCGCCTGCGGCCATTGATGCTGGTGGTAGCTCCGAAGCTGTTCCTGCTCCTAGTTCTGCAGAGGTTCCACCAGTCGAGGCGCTGAAGCTTGGTCGCTGATGCCCCGACCACTGGCGAAGGTGTCGAGCAAGGGTGGCCACGGAGGAGGCACCTGCTGAAGGTTGGATGCTGCCACTGGCGGGGTTGAAAACGGGCGAGCACGGGGAGACGAGCAGGTGTGAGAATTTAGGATTGGATGAGATGAGAGGTTATTTTGTAATGTGTGAGGTAGGTGGAATGACTTGACGATACTTTTTAATTCTATGTAATGCAGGTTCCTGATGGAACCGTGCTAGAAGTGTTGATGTGATTTGCCCCTGACGTTAAATTATCAGATATTTTTGTAACTGGCGAATATTGGGCTCGTGCTAAGTTGAAACATCCCTCACTGACCTTCGAGGTTTTTTTGGTGGTCGAAGGTGCGAAGGTACGATTAAAAAATAGCAGGTCGAGCGTTTTTGGCGCGAGGCGGACTTTACTGACCGGCAGGCCACCTGTTATTTATTTGGTGCTTCTTCGTCCTCGCAAGTTGGAATTGATGATGATATTGATGAAAACAAGCCTTGGAGTACTTGTTTGGGCGAACCGAACTGGAATTAGGTTCAGACGGATCGTTAGTGGTTCCAAAGGAGGAACTTCGGGGTCAGTGATGTAGGCCGTACATATATGTATCGGGCTAGGGTTTTGTCTGGGGATGGGGAGTGCCAATTGTTCCCGGCAGCTCCTTTGTTGTGGGGACCCATCGTTGCGGTGGAGCCGGAGTTTGAGGAAGGTAGCGAGGGCTCTGGTGATTTGATGTTATGTAAGGGAGCGAAGGTTTCTGTAATTTTTGTAATTTCCATGATTTGTTTGTCGTTGTGAGGCTATTTTGTAAATGAACGGGAACACTGAAATGTTGGTTTTATGTCGCTACGATTCCGTACCGTTATCGGATATTGACAAGGCTCGCTGGCTGTCCGGCACTGCGTTATTTGTTGTATGTGATGTTTAGTTCAGAAAGCGAATTAGCGAGGCTCGCGTTTCATTAGACATGTTTTAGTAAAAACCAGCGACGCCCCCTTTCTTTTGGCAAGGCTCGCGTTTCGTTGAACTGGGATGTTTGGTTAAAACAGCGACGCCCTCTTTCTTTTTAGCGAGGCTCGCGTCTCATTAGACAGCTATTTTGTAAAAAATAGCGACGCCCCCTTTCTTTTTAGCGAGGCTCGCGTCTCATTAGACAGTTGTTTCGTAAAAAAACAGCGACGCCCCCCTTTCTTTTTGGCGAGGCTCGCGTCTCATTAGACAGCTATTTTATAAAAAATAGCGACGCCCCCTTTCTTTTTAGCGAGGCTCGCGTCTCATTAGACAGCTGTTTCGTAAAAAAAAACAGCGACGCCCCCTTTCTTTTTCACGAGGCTCGCGTCTCATTAGACAGTTGTTTCGTAAAAAAACAGCGACGCCCCCCCTTCTTTTTGGCGATGCTCGCGTCTCATTAGACAGCTATTTTGTAAAAAATAGCGACTTTCCCTTTCTTTTTAGCGAGGCTCGCGTCTCATTAGACAGTTGTTTTGTAAAAAAAACAGCGACGTCCCCCTTTCTTTTTGGCGAGGCTCGCGTTTCATTAGACAGCTGTTTCGTAAAAAAAAAACAGCGACGCCCCCCTTTCTTTTTGGCGAGGCTCGCGTCTCATTAGACAGCTATTTTGTAAAAAATAGCGACGCCCCCTTTCTTTTTAGCGAGGCTCGCGTCTCATTAGACAGCTGTTTCGTAAAAAAAACAGCGACGCCCCCCTTTCTTTTGGCGAGGCTCGCGTCTCATTAGACAGTTGTTTCGTAAAAAAACAGCGACGCCCCCCTTTCTTTTGGCGAGGCTCGCGTCTCATTAGACAGTTGTTTGTAAAAAACAGTGACGCCCCCCTTTCTTTTTAGCGAGGCTCGCGTCTCATTAGACAGCTGTTTCGTAAAAAAACAGCGACGCCCCCCTTTCTTTTTGGCGAGGCTCGCGTTTTGCGAGGGTGTTCGTCTTACTTGGGCTTCGCGCCTCCCCCTAAGGTGGGGGTGAAGTTTGCTTCTTGCGAGCCCCTGGCGTGTTTTGCGAGGGTGTTCAACTTTTTTGGACTTCGCGCCTCCCCTTGGGTGGAGGTGAAGTTTGCTTTTGCGAGCCCCTGGCGTGTTTGCGAGGGTGCTCGACTTTTTTGGACTTCGCGCGCCTCCCCTTAGGTGGAGGTGAAGTTTGCTTTTTGCGAGCCCCTGGCGTGTTTTGCGAGGGTGCTCGACTTTTGGACTTCGCGCCTCCCCTTAGGTGGAGGTGAAGTTTGCTTTTTGCGAGCCCCTGGCGTGTTTTGCGAGGGTGCTCGACTTTTTTGGACTTCGCGCCTCCCCTTATCTTAGGTGGAGGTGAAAGTTTGCTTTTTGCGAGCCCCTGGCGTGTTTTGCGAGGGTGCTCGTTTTTTGACTTCGCGCCTCCCCTTATCTTAGGTGGAGGTGAAGTTTGCTTTTGCGAGCCCCTGTCGTTTTTGCCAGGGTGCTCGACTTTTTTGGACTTCGCGCCTCCCCTTATCTTAGTGGAGGGTGAAGTTTGCTTTGAAAAGAAAAAAGTTGTTTTTCGAAGCAATCTTAGTGGGTTTCCATCGATTGAGCGCTCTTTGAAAAAGAAGTGCTTTTTCGATGTTTGCTAGTAAAAGTAATAACTTGGATATTTTACTTTTTTGGGGGTTCTAGCCTGTATTGAGGGTTTGGATACTGCCTCGTTAAAAAACCTTACGCCCCTTCGTAAGGAAAAAGAGTGCAGCTCCTTTTGTTTGTTACATTCATAGAAAGTGGAAAAAACAACAAATTACATAATGCGAGGGCGCTAAGGCTCCGCTATGGGTAGTTTGCGAAGGTCGTCGATTGTTCCAGGTATGAGGCAGGATGTTTCCTTCGCTGTCAGAGAGGTGGAAAGAGCTAGGGCGATTGCATTCTGATATCAGATATGGACCGGTCCACTTTGGCTGGAACTTGCCCGCCATGCCGGCGTTTTGTTTCCGGATGAGGACAAGGTCACCTTCTGCAGGTCTTTGATTCTGACCTTTTATCTCTCCATTTTTTGGTTTCTTCTTGATACTTGCGAAGGTTGTGCACTGCGTTGCATCTTGCTTCTTCGAGTAAATCTTTGTTGAGCAGCTGGCATTTTTCTATTGGTTCGAGGGTTGTTCTCGGTGATTCGTGCTTCAGTTCTTCTGGTAGCACAGCCTCTTCCCCGAACAGGAGCTTGAAAGTGTGTGAATTTGGTTGCTCTGCACTCCGAGGTGTTGTGAGACCAAGTGACCGAGGTTAGCTCTTCCGCCCATTTCCCTTAGGCCTGCCTTGCAATTTCTTGGATATGGCTTGGAAAATTGTTGCATTAGCTCTTTCAACTAAGCCGTTGGATTGAGGGTGCCGAACTGAAGCGAAGCATAAGGTTGTACCGATTTGTGCGCAGAATTCTTTGAAGACTTCGCAGTCAAACTGGGTGCCATTATCGACGGTGAGATGTTTGGGGACGCCGAATCGACAAACTATTTGTTGCCAGAAAAACTTTTCACTGCGAGGGAGGTGATGGAAGACAATGTCTTGTTTCAACCCACTTGTGAAGTATTCCACGGCTACCACCGCGTAGCGAAGGTTTCCTGGAGCTGTCGGTAGTGGGCCCACGAGGTCCATTGCCCACTTTGCAGAGCCATGTTGGGCATATAAGCGTCGTAGGTGCCCCTGGGGCATTTTGGTTTTTTGCTGTTAGTTGGCAACCTTCGCATTGTTTGACGATGTTTTCTGCATCTTTTAGCGCCGTTGGCCAGTAGAAACCTTGCCGGAAGGCTTTTCCAACTAGTGCCCTTGGGCCGTTGTGTGAACCACAAATGCCTTCATGGATAAGCTTAAGAATGGCATTTCCTTCGGACTGTGGGACGCATTTGAGCCAGGGCGAGGTTACTGAAGCTTTGTACAGAATGTTGTCCACAATCTTATACCCTCGTACTCTTTGTTTTAGCCTGTTTTCTTCTTCTTTGGAGTGTGGTTCGTGGAGCCCCTTGATGTAGGCCATGATAGGTGCCCTCCAGTCCTCACTCTGGATTGCATTGATCAACTTGGCGTTCTTTTCGAAGGTTTCAAAAGCTGATTGGGTCGCTACTTCGCGGAAAACATCGGGCGGTAGGTGTAATTGTTGTGCTGCTGCTTTAGCTAGGCAGTCTGCTTCGCTATTTTCTGACCTTGGTATTGCCATTACTGATATGCCGAGGAAGAAGGACTCTAACCTTCGAACATGTTGAAAGTACTTTTGCAGCTCTGGATCTTTGGCCTTGTAATTTTTCTCAATGTGTCCCGCGATGACCTGGGAGTCTGTGTAGATGACTGCCCTTCGGACTGACAGTGACCGAAGCCTTGAGAGTGCGAGTATCACAGCTTCGTATTCTGCGGAGTTGTTTGTACATTTGAAGTCAAGTCTTCTTGCGTATCTTAGCTTAGCTCCGGATGGCGAGACTAGAATGGCCGAGGCCCCTGCGCCAGTTGCGCCCCAGGCTCCGTCAACATACACAGTCCAAAATGGGTCTTGGTGAGGTTCATCTTTGCGAGGGTCTGGGGTCCATTCTGCTATGAAATCTGCTAGTGCCTGGGATTTGATTGTTGTTCGACCGACGAAGGTTAGGGCGTAGCTGTTGAGTTCAACTGCCCATTTTGCTATTCTTCGACTGCCTCGTTGTTTTTGAAAATATTCTCGAGGGGAAAAGCCGAGGGTACGTGGATTTCGTATGCTTGAAAATAGTGCTTGAGCTTTCTTGATGCCATGACCACTGCGTACGCTATCTTCTCGAGCTCTGAGTAGTTTCATTTTGGCCCTTCGAGGGTTTCTGATACGTAGTAGATTGAGGCTTGCCTGGTTTTGTTGTTCTCGTGCAATTCTTTGATTAAGACTGCACTCGCTGCATGAGGGCGAGGCTGCGACGTACAGCAGTAACAAGTCCTCTCTTGCTTGGCTGGTTAGAACAGTCAAGCTGGTGGATGAGATACTTTTCAAGTCTTCGAAGGCTTTTTGCTGCCGGGGCCCCCAGTTGAATGGTGCAGTGCTTCTCAAAGTTTCGAAGAAAGGTAACCCTCGCTCAGCTGATCTTGAAATGAATCTGCTGAGAGCTGCTAGTCGGCCTGATAAGCGCTGGGCTGCTTTTTTGGTTGTCGGGGGTTCCATGTTGATGATAGCGTCAATCTTGTCGGGGTTAGCTTCAATTCCCCTTGCAGAGATGATACAACCTAGCAGTTTTCCTTCACTTACTCCGAAAACACATTTTTCGGGGTTCAGCTTTAATCCAGCGCACCGGAGGTTGCTGAACACTCTCGATAGGTCTGAAATGTGGTTTTCTTTTAACTCGCTTTGGACAACCAGGTCATCAACATAGGCGGAGACGGAGTGTTCATCTTTGAAGACCTCGGATGTCATACGAGCGAAGGTTGAACCCGCATTTCTTAGGCCTTCTGCCATTCTCCGAAAACAAAAAGTTCCCGAAGGTGTGACGAAGCTTGTTTTCTCCTCGTCTTCTTCATTCATCCAAATCTGTGGTATCCGAAAAGCAGTCGAGTAGAGATAGCATTTGGCAGCCGGCTGCTCTGTCGACCAAGTGCTTATGTTGGGGGAGGGGAAAATCATCCTTCGGGCAAAGCCTTGTTCAGGCAGTGTGAAGTCTACGCACATTCGCCATTTTTGTTCTTTTTCTGTACTAGTACCACGTTTGAGAGCCATGTTGGGTACTTGACCGGGCGGATGACGCCTGCGTCCAAAAGCCTTTTTACCTCAGCCTTCGCTGCCTCTTCTCTCTTCTGACATTTTGCGAAGCTTTTGTTTGACCGGGCGGTAGCCCGGCTTGATGTTTAGGCTGTGCTCTATCCGGGTTCTGTTCACTCCTCTTAAGTCCTCCGCGGACCAGGCGAAGGTGTCGGAGTTTCCTTTGAGGAAAGTGACGAGGTCGCTTTCTGATTGGGGGGCTAGGTTGGCTGAGATGAACACCTTTCTTTCGGCGTTACCCTCGAAGAGTTGCACTTGTTTGGTTTCTTCCTTGGGTGACACCTTTATTTTGTCAGTGCCACACCTCACCTTCGTCATTGAGGTTTGTAGCTTGAGGTTTCGACAGGTTGTGGACATTACGTTGTCCTGGTGCTACTGTTCCCTCGGCTGCCCTTGCAATGTCTTGGTCTCCATATACTGCGACCACTCCTTCGGAGCGGGAAGCTTCATGCAGAGGTAAGCGGGGGTGGATGACTGCGTTGAATGTGTTGGTTACCCCTCGGCCAAATATGGCATTGTACGGATAGAACATGTCGACCACGTCGAAGGTTAAATGCTCGGTTCTGCAGTTGATCTGGTCGCGGAAGGTCACGGGCAAAGAGATTTTCCCGATGGCTCTCACTTGTTGACCGCCGAAGCCGTATAAAGGGTTGTCAGCAGGTTGCAGGAGGTTCCTGTCAAGCTTCATGCTGTCGAAGGTTGAGGCGAACAGGATGTCTGCGGAGCTTCCTGTGTCGACCAGGATTTTAGTGACAGTCCACCCTGCTAGATTGGTCTCGATCACCATGGCGTCGGTATGAGGGTAATCTCTCAACTTCATATCACTGGAGTCGAAGGTTATGGGAATGTGGGACCAACGACCAAATTTGTGTGGTCCTTCGACGGCTACATGGTGCACCCGTCTGGCATGTTCTTTTCTCTGCGCTTGTTGCCATGGTCTTCATTTGAACCTCCGGTGATAGCTAGTATTACACCGAAGGTTGATGTTGGGTTGTTGATGGTCGTTTGGCTCTGGGTTTCGGATTTGACAGGTTGAGGCTGGTAAAAGCGGGTATTGGTGGTGGTGGCGGTAGAGCATTTAGAGCTGTTGACTGGGGGGTAGTTGGGGTTTGGGTTTTGGGGGGTTGTGGGTATGTGACTGTGTATGGTGGATTTGGCGTTGTGGGGTGGTGGTGGTGGATGATAGAGGCTTGGTTGTAGAGTGGGTGGTGCGCGTAGATGGTTGTTGCGAAGGAGGCCGTAGTTTGGGGGTATAGTGGTATGGAGGATTTGTTGAGTGGAAGTTTGGTTTCCTGGTGTGGTTGATGGTTCGGTTGTCTGCCGAAGCGGCTCTTTTGGACTCCTGGAATTCTTTTCCCTTGGCGAAGCATTCGCATTGTTTGGTGGTGTGCCCCTTTCCAAGACCACAGAAATGACAATACATTTTCGCTGGTCTTTTTACTGGTTCCGTTGATCTGGCGGGGGTGCAAACCTTGGGGGTTTTGGTTGTTCGGGGGTTGAGTGCCCGTCCTTGGTGTTCATAGTGTATTGGTTTGTTGATGGCACCGATGTTGCTTTGTTCTTGGCGAGGGTTGTTTACTCTTGGTTGAGGCCCCGGCTGCGTCTTCTGCTATGACCTCCGAGCATCGGACTTCGCTCTGAAGTCCATGTCTGCTCTACAGTATCTTTCCATTGTCTCGTGTAATTCCTCGATTGTGTTTGCCGGCTTCCTGGCGAATTTCGAAGAGCATGGGCCTGGGCGCAGGCCACTGACTGCAGCGAGGATGACAGCCTCGTCGGATATTCCCGGGGTCTTGCTCTGATTTGGATGAACCTCCGCCAATAATCTTGAAGTGGCTCGCGCTCTTCTGTTTGCAGTTGAACAACTCAATGGGGTTTGATGGGCTAGTGTAATGCCCTTGAAGTTTGTACAAAGCCTGTCTCTGAGGTTGGCCCAGGAATCTACTGTTCCAGGGCGGAGGTTGTTGTACCAGGTTTGTGCAATGTCTCACAGGATGATGACGAAGGACTTTGCCATTGTTGTTTCGTCTCCGCCTGCTGCGGCAACTGCTGCTTCATAGCTCATTATGAATTGGCGAGGGTCGGAGAGCCCGTCGTAGCGGGGTAGGTTTGTGGATTGTAGCACGGTGGCCAGGGTTGGGTTGGAGCATTTGGGAGAGTGGTGACTTTGGGTCATAGGGCATCTGGTGTTGTTGAGGTCTTCGTTGGTTGCGAAGGTTAGGCTCTCTCTCATCTGGGTAGAGTTGGCGAAAGTTTGGTGGCCTCATAGGATGTGTTCTGGGTGAATTGGTGGTGGTGGGGGTGGTGGATGGCGACGAAGGTTGTCTTGATCCCGCTCCTCATTCCCCTCTTGCAGTGGGGCATTTCCTCATCATTCCATCCCTCGGCTTCGGCTTCAGCCGCAGCCGCAGCGAGGGATTCTTCCATTCGGCGAAGCTGTTCCCTGGCCTCGTCTGCCCTTTGTCTGATCGAGCGCAACCGGTTGTGCCTCTCAAGCTGATCTAGGCGCCTCTTCTTCTCTTGCAGCTCAGCTTGAAGTCTTTCGAGGGCCTCGAGGCCCAACTCTTCCTCACCTCTCTCCTCTCCTTCTCCAGGAGTGGGGGTGCGACTGTGTCACCACTCGGGCCTGGGGGCCCGGGACTTCTGATTCTGGGGTGACACCCTCTGCTCCCGAGGGTTGCACAATCTCCTCAGCAGGCGGAACCAGCGTCGCCGCCTCATTGGCGACGCTCGCGGTCCCTAGCTGCGGGCGCTCTCTGTTTCCTGCCATTTCGAACTTCGGTCCCCACGGACGGCGCCAAACTGTTGGAAACACACTTGCCCCACCTCCGCACTTGTGCAGGGGAGTGGCGAAGGTGACCAAGCGTCGGAAGCAACAGCGAAGGTTTAGGAAACGAAGGCAAAGTTGCTATGGCTCTGTTCCCCAAAAAGAATCGTCTCCGTTACACTGTTCACCCCTGGTATTTATAGGGGATACCAAGGGGTGCCGACCAAATTACAGTAGGGTACAAGAAAGATTCCTCTGCGCTACTCGTACAAAAGGGCAAACTCGTACAAACACAGTCGGAGCCGAAACCCTAGCCTGCTTTCCAGTCGCCCGCCGCCGCTCGGTCCACGCTCACCTCGATGGAGAGACGAGGGCCGACCTTCGTTTTGCGAAGGCATCCGCCCAGTTGCGGAGCTTGAGGTCCCTCGCCACCAGTTGGGTCTGGGCCTCTTGGCGAAGGTACGCGGGACGCGCGAGGGTCACTCCCCGCGCTCTTCACGCCCCTTTCCTGCAAAAAATACCTGAACACCTCCGAAGGTTGGGTCAGCGTTCAGAGTTTTGATTGGCGATCTGAGAGACTTAACAGGATGAAAAAAGGGGGTCAGGCGGCGAAGGTGCGCGGGGCGCGCGAGGGCCGCTTTGTTTAGCCAGCCTGCGTGGTGCCTCTGCCGAGGGCCCCCTTTCCCCTTTCCACATGGCGATGAGCCTCGATGGGCTCTTCATCTGAACTTCTAAGCTTAACGAGCGATATGTGTGTTGCAGTTTGTGGGACAGTGGGCTCTGGGCCTCTGGTAAATCGAGCTTGGTATCTTGCATTCTTGGTGAGATCCCAAAGTTATCAGGAGAGCTGAGGTTATGATTTACCCGGTATGATAACTTATATTAGCCAGTCAGCATGGATACAGAGAGGCAAAATTCAAGAAAACATATTGTTTGGCAAGGGGATCATATAAAAGAGTCCTTGAGTCATGTTCACTAAAGAAAGACTTAGAGATCATGCCAATCGGTGACCAAACTATCATTGGAGAGCGAGGGATCACCCTGGGTGGTGAGCAAAAGCAAAGGATTTAGATAGCCCGCGCTTTGTATTAGGAAGCAGAGATCTATTTATTCGATGACCCATTCAGTGCTATTGATGCTCATACAGGATATCCCACCTTTTCAAGGTACACAATTTGTTATGCTTAAGCTTAAACTTAACCTTTTATATATGTTTAGTAGAAGTTTCAAATACAGTAGTAGCTTTGGTGTCTGCTTATTTTTGCAGGAATACTTCATTCGGGTTGTGTCGTCAATTACTCATCAGATTGAATTACCGACAACTGATCTTATTTTGGTGAGAATTATTGGTAAAACTTCCATCCATTATTCATTGCAATAAAATGGATGCCTCTCCTTGCTAGGAATGTATTGCAGGTCATGGAAGATGGCACAATAGCACAAGCAGGAAAGTGCAATGAAATACTTGGTTCAGAAGAAGAGTTCCTGACCTTAATTAAAACATGGGTATTTTCTGACACAGATATTTGTACATATTTTATATTTATAAAGTCTAATTGATTCATTTATATGAATAAATAACGAGTTAGATTGCGGAAAGAGATATAATTCGTATTGAAGTAGAAAGAGCATAATTGGCCAAATGTTGAGGTTGATACCTAGCTAGCTGGTTGAGGATATTTTTCTCGTGGAAGTGGAATCGTCCTAAAGCCACACATATTTATATGGTAAGGATAACATACTTTTGCATTGTTTATTTGTCTTATCAGCTGACTTATCAGACGTATTTATTTCGATTATTTTCTCTCATAACACTATTGAAATAGTCAAAATCAATCGTGAAACGACCAGTTGAACAACATTGTTTTAAGATTTTATGAGAGTTTTTTTTTCAAGATACACAATATTATTACCCATGCGACAGTAATTGACACATAAAAGAAATGGATATGGAAGATTTCTTCCTACCGATATAAACATTATCTTAGCTGCATTACAAAAAGTTAATTGATGAGCCTACGACATCGATCGTGCTCATCATGATTGTGCTAATTTGAACTTTATCTTTTGAATTAAATGTCACTTTAACGTCGATTTTAATTTCATAATATTGTTATTTTATTGTATGATACATATGTTTTTATAAAAAATTAGTTTTCTCGTAGCAACGCACGGGCATGCTACCTAGTCTAAATAAAAGACTATCTCCAATAAAGAAAAACAAATCAGATACTCATTTCACACATTTAAGTCAGGCACACTAAAAACATCATGACCCAAATCTTACCCACTCCAACAGCATAGGCAAAAGCAGAGGCCGCCTCACCTCTCCGAGCGCTCACCTCGCCGAGCGCCGAGCGAATCTGGGGAAGAAGCGCAGCCCCGCGGCCACGCCGCCATCCCGTCTGCCTCCGGCTAGCTGACGGGGAAGAAAGCGGAAAAAAAGAACAGGAGCTCCCCGTCGGAGCTGAGGAAGAAGCGCAGCCCCACGTCGGTAGCTAGCGATTTGTTTTTTTTAATGGCTCCTTCTCCTCCACGTCGGTTCTATTGCATTAAATGGCTGCAACTATCTTACTGTAGATTATTAAACTCTACAGTACGTAAAGCAATTTTCCTTTTTGCCACTACTAGCTGCCTCACGAAACAGATTAGCTTCCCATAGTCTCGCCACGCCAGTACTACGCCACAACAAGAACCGGACACCACCACGTTGAATTGAAGCTTGAAGGACAGGGCATTCAAATCAAAGAGAGTAATTGACAGGAACAGGTTAGCTACACCTAACCTACACGTGCTTTCACGGTTTCACCTCTTTATGTAGCCTTTGGCAGTTCGGCTCTACTCCATGAGCTTCCCATCATAGTCTCGCCACGCCCCAGTACGCCACAACAAGAACCGGACACCTCATCACCATGCCGGCCGGCGGAGGAGGCAACCGCGACGCCGCCGCGCCCATGCACGTGGTGATGCTCCCGTGGCTCGCCTTCGGCCACATCGTCCCGTTCGCGCAGCTGGCGCGGAGGCTGGTGGCCTCCTCTCCCTCCTCCGTCCGCGTCACGTTCGTCACGGCCGCCGGGAACGTCCCGCGCGTCGAGGCCATACTCTCCTCGCCTCGTCCGCCGGCGCGGGGCCGTCGACGTCGTGCCGCTGCGCCTGCCCCGCGTGCCGGGGCTTCCCGAGGCGCCGCCAGCACGGCGGACCTCTCGCCCGAGTGCGCCGAGCTGCTCAAGCCGCGATGGACGCCGCCCGCCGCAGGTGGCCGCGCTGCTGGCCGAGCTCCCCCGGACGCCGTGCTGCTCGACTTCGCCACCCCGTGGGCCTCCGAGGACGCCGCGGCGCTGGGCGTCAAGTCGCTCCACTTCAGCGTCTTCTCCGCCGTCTCGGGCGCCTACCTCGTCGTCCCCGCGCTGCTGCTGCCCCGATGGGGCCGGGTCGGGGTCGGGGTTGTTGTCGCCACCGTCGGCGCGCGACCTCCTGTCCGGCCCCGCAGGCTTTCCCGGCTCCTCCCCGCTCGCCGCCACCGGCGTTCCGGCGTACCAGGCCGCCGACTTCGCCTACGTGTTCGCCAGCTTCGGCGGCCAGCCCTCCGTCTACGACCGCGTGGTGGCCAGCATCCGGGCCTGCGACGGCATCGTGCTCAAGACCTGCGCCGAGATGGAGGGCGCCTACGTCGACTACCTCGCCGCCCAGTTCCGGAAGCCCGTGCTCGTGGCGGGGCCGCTGGTGCCGGACCCGCCGCGGGGGGACCTGGACGAGCGCTGGGCCACCTGGCTGTCGGCGTTCCCGGACGGCGCCGTCGTCTTCGCCTCGTTCGGCAGCGAGACGTTCCTGTCGCCCACCGCGGCGACCGAGCTCCTCCTGGGGCTCGAGGCCACCGGACGCCCGTTCCTCGCCGTGCTAAACTCCCCGGACGGAGAGGCCGTCGCCCCGCCGCCGGGGTTCGCGGAGAGGGTGGCGGGGAGAGGACTGGTGCACAGCGGCTGGGTGCAGCAGCAGCACATCCTGCGCCACCGCAGCGTGGGGTGCTACGTCACCCACGCCGGGTTCAGCTCCGTGGGAGGGCATCCTCGCCGGCTGCCGCCTCGTGCTGCTGCCCATGAAGGGCGACCAGTACCTCAACGCGGCGCTGTTCGCGCGCGAGCTCCGCGTGGGCGTCGAGGTGGCGCGCCGCGACGAGGACGGATGGTTCGGGCGCCAGGACGTGTGCGACGCCGTCGCCGCGGCGGTGGCGGACGGAGGGGGAGGGGACGCTAGCAAGTGGGCCGACTTCTTGACGGACGACGCCGTGCAGGGAAGGTTCGCCGACGAGTTCGTCCGCCAGCTCAGGGACCTCGTCAGCGCCGCCTCCAGTTGATTGAGCGCTCGACCTTGTGTTCTGTTGTACTTCCTTCGTCCTCTCATTATCTTTTTTATACTTTTTCATTGTCCAAAACATAATAATTACACCAGTGTTGTTTGGCTGGTCGTTTGTATGGTTAATTTCGTTTGTTTTAACAGTGTTCCGTGAGAATAAATCAAAGTTTGGCTGATAAGCCAAAAAGAACCGAACGCACTGTCAACTGTGATCACTGTTGGCACTTTTAAGTTATTATTTTTTTTTTTCCTTTTCCGAGTTCCTTATGAATCTTTCTTATTTAGTCAAACATGCACGTTCGTAAATTAATCCTAAATTAGTAGAAAAAAATAAAAAATAACCTATGAATAATCTTGCTAGAACGGCTCCTTTTTTTATCAGCATCGCTTAACGTGTCTAAGTTACAACCAGTGCCTTTAGGGGGAAAATGGTAGAAATCACTAATATCTTGTACATTTCAAATCCAGACATAAAGCTCGAATATACGATTAAGACATATCACCCGTTAATGTTGGATCCAGCTACAAAACTTTGACACTGCAGACCCACATTTTGGGTTGCTAGCAACGGGGATTTTTTGCAGCCCAGCCCCGAAATTCATCCCCGTGGGGATTGAACCCAGGTTGCTGGGACGCCAACCAACTGAGTTTGAGTCCCTTATTTTGGTGAATCTAAATCTGAAAATCTTTGTAAATGGTTTGCTTGGGTCTGAAAAGTGAAAGCCTTGCCACAGTCATCCGATAAGCAGCACCCAGATGATTTCTTTTCGTTTTGACTGCATAAACCATGTGACCTTTATGTGCTATAATCTGTTGAAGTGCCCCACTAATATGATGTAATGATCCATGAATGATCATTAGTATTGCTTTCTTATGATGTTTTATCATAATCGTATCCCATTTATATTTTTCCTCGAATTGTGCTCGAGAGGTGCCCGTCATTTTTATCAAGGGGGCGTTTGAATCCCTTTGTTTTGGACGAATTGAAATCTACTATATAACTAAGACTATTTGATTAGAATATGGTATTCCACCATTTTCAAAGTTCGCGTATAAGCATGTGATCTTCGTTTCTCCTTTGCCCTCCTTCTCCGACATTGCTTCGTTCAAACCACCATAGATAAATGAGAGTGATCACATGACTTTGACAATCTGACTTCAGCTTAACAATTCCGTCTAGTACTTTCTTTCATCTCAGCCATGTCCTGCCTAATACTTTCAAGTTATAGTTCTGCCCAGATATGAGCACATGCTTGCACTTGAAAAACAGATGTGCTCCATCCTCATCTTGTCGCCCACACATGACACAACTTTATCTATTTTCATTCCTCTCCTCCACAAATTGACCCGGAGAGCTAGGCTATTATGCCCAATCCTCCATAGATGGTGGATTATTTTCTTGGGACACTTCAGGTTCTAGATTTATTTCCAGAGAGAGTCCCCGACACGAGCAATAGTTGTTGAGATAGAACCCCCTGTTCTATCCCTCATCCTTTGTTTCTTGTCTTCCATAAAGACTTTGTAGGCTGATCTGACACTGAATTGTCCTGATGGATTATAATGCCAGACTGCTAAATCATATTCTTCCTTCATCAACTGGTATACTGAGAATGCACTGAACATCTGCTTCCCAAAACATCTCTCTGATCAACTCTTCATCCCACGTTCCAATCATCCGGTTCATCAGCTCATCTACATGTGTCAACAGATTGTGGCCAGGCCCCTTGGTGTGAAAGACCTGCGTGACTCATCTCTCGGTAAACCAGCTATCTTCTTAGATCTGGATACCTATTCCATCTCCCACACACCATACAATACCCTTATTTAGCAGTTCAACACTTGCCAATATGCTTCGCCATGTGTAGGACATACTGCTCTTGGACTTGGTATTAAGAACATTGCCGTCAGAAAAATATTTTGCTACAAGAACCCGTGCACAAAAAGAATTAGGGTTCGTCAGCAATCTCCACGCCTGCTTCGCCAACATTGCTATATTGAAAGTGTGGATATCCATGAATCCAGACCCCCTCCTCCTTTGGTTTTATTAGTTTTGTCCCTACTAAGGGCTTGGTTAGTTCCCAGAAATATTTGGGAAACGCACTGCAGCACTTTCGTTGTTATTTGACAAACTTTGTCCAAACATAGACCAACAAGGCTCAAAAGATTCATCTCGATATGTAGATACTAAAAGTATAATTAGTTATTTTTTTTACCTACATTTAATGCTCCATGCATGTAGCTAAAGATTGATGTGACAGGGAATCTAGAAATATTTGAGGAAAGTTGGGGAAACTAAACAAGGCCTAAAACAAGGCCTAAGCCAATGCATCTTCTCTTTATCTTGTTGACCCCACCAGAATTTTGCTATCATCGAGCTTATCTTGTCACAAATCCCTTTCGTCAGGTCAAAACAACCCATCGCAAAAGTTGGTATGACTTGTGCTACTGCCTTTATCATTATTTCCTTGCGCGCCTTTGATAACATCTTTTCTTTCCATCCCATAATCTTTTGCCAAATTCTATCCTTCAGGTAGCCGAATGCACCTGATTTTGATGCTCCCACATGAACTGATAGTCCCAAATACCTGTCATTGGCTGATTCGTTAGGTATTTGTAGAACTTCCTTCACTATCGATCGATTTTCATCACTTGTATTTGGACTAAATAGAACTGCAGATTTAGCTTTGTTGATTGTTTGACTTGACACTTGCTCATATAAATTCAAGATCTCTCGGATATGCGCTGCATTCTCCCCCATAGCTCGGACTAGGAGGGGGTCATCAGCAAATAGCAACAAACACGCATTCCTTTGATTTTTTCAGCAAGCTCCGCCTGGTTTAGAAGAGCACTGAAACCCTCGGCACATAGAATAAAGAGATAGGAGGACAACGGATTCCCTTGCCGCAAACCCCTTTCTAGTATAAATCTTTTGTCTAACATTTCCATTTATTACTTTGACCTGATAGGATACCACTGTGGTCACATTTTCTTCATCCTCAGAAACTTATCATTTCTCTATTCGTTTAAACTTATCAGTCATATTTATTCTCTCTCACACATGTTTGGTCAAAATCTGATCAAATTTTTATAGAACTTATTAAACATAAGGTTGAAACATCCCATCACTAGCTCAAAACTTATGTCTCAAAATATATAAGCCCCAAAGATCACACTCCATACCCTTGAGTTAACTTAGATCGCACTCCATTCCTTAACTCAAACATTGAAATCCAAGAAACTTGAGGACTCGATCAAATACCAAGACACCGTCGATGGCAAGACAAGAGGCTCGGTAGGACCGGAAGTTCCTACTCTCTGTCATGGATTCAAACAGTACAGATTGTCGGTGACCCATCACTTGCCTTGCAATGTGTTTCAAAAGCAAATACGGATAATTTACATTTGCCAACAGCCTAAACAGAATCTAAAGCAACAAATTTTGTTGTCTTCTTGAGCCACATCAAGATATTTCAGTACACACTCAGGCAAGATCTGAGTGCCCACACCCCAACCTGAGGTCCTCACGCAACGATACGTTACTGGGACCCACTCTTCTTCATCCTCAGAAAGTTAACTAATGTGATTCTAGAGGGAACACCCGTGCCCTGCCTCTTCTTGATGGTGGTTGTCTTCCAAGGCCTCCCATCTCTTACACTGCTAGTGGTTGTCGAGCTCACATTGTAGAACTGCATATAGACGAGCCATGATCAACACCGCAGTTGTTTAAGTGAGAAACTATGTTCTTCCAGAGGAAGCTGTTGGATTTTCTTCGACTTGGGAAGATACTCACCTCACAAACACCGTGCAGGAGCAGCCTCTGAAATGGATCCTGGACATTCAGCATAAGCACATCCTTGTCACTAGTATCTTCAATGAAGGCCCGTACTCGTTCCTACAAACATGAAAAGGCAGAAGCAAGGTGAAATGAGCATCTGCAAGCTGAATCAAACCGGCTAGATAAAAAGTTGGTAGAAGTGGCATAAATGAAGTTTAAGAAAAAACATAATTCTAATAAGTGGAAAAGAAAACTGTGCTCTGGTTTCTAGTGAGCCAAAGAATTTCAGTTATCTAGTATTGATACCAACTTTTGGAATTGTAAGCAAATTTTAGCACAAGGTGGAAAAACAGTAGTTACAGGGCTTGGTTTCTTTAACACAGCTTATGCACCATAGAGATGATTGTAAGAAAGTCATCTATGCTTTTACAGCATAATGATAAACTATTTTATATACTGGAAACGTAAACAGTTATTAAACAGCTCTTAAATAAACTTCAATAAAAAAAATGTTAGTCTGGAACTGGTAAGGTATTGATGAATTATCTACATGTGTTTGGATAGCAGGCATAGACATATAAAAATACTTAATCAAGAACTCTGATGTCTTCTTTACAAGAAAAACTAATTAGCTATGATCCATTATAATCATTAAACTTGAGGAAAGAAGACAATACTTCATATATTTCAAGCAGATCAGGAAGGAAATTTCTCTTTATTGCTTCTCTAGTTTGGCGATCTATTCGATGCCAAGCATTCAGAGCAATCAATTCCCCTTCATCCACATGGTTCCTGATTTTCCGATGATCTTTTCATATGCTGCATCATTTTAGCCTACAAATAAGAAAAAAAAAACTTGCTAAGTACATCTGATCCACTAATTTATATTATGGGCAATGACAAACAGAATGTGTGCAGCAAGACAGGCATTAACATCTACATACTTCAGCATCATGTCAATGCTCCTGAAGGCATCCCATTCATAACACTTGTCCTGCAGAATGCTGACAAGGGCACTTCCTCACCTGCAAATCATTATAAAATAGAGAAGAGATGAGCTTTCGCGCATACACAGCACAGAAAAAATATCATGCATGTAATGCCCATGATTAATGGAAAGAGTAATTCCACACAAGAATTTGAATGAAAACATGTAATTTATAATAGAAGAGCAACCAGCATAAGCTTTGGCTAAATAAATTTTTAGGATTGTAGTCCTTGTGAAAGTTTAAAATGGGCATGCTTAATAGAAGATAGTCTCTATGTTTCTGTCAAATGTCAACAAAATTTAGAGCTTTTCTGGTACACCATTACATTACGCAATGCAACAGTTTTGCCAACAAATAGTGAAAGTACACGAGAATATCTTGACTCCAAAAATTTTCAGTACTGTAGTCCTTGTTTTGTTTTTAAAATGGGCATGCTTAGGAGAAGATGTTCTTCATGTTCCTGTAAACACACTGCAGAGCTTTTCTAGAACACGTATACATGAAGCCATCTAAAGCATTTACAACAAGCCGTGCAAGTATGGCAGCAAAGATTATTGCCACGTTAGTAAATAAAAACTGCATTAAAGAAAAACAAAGCAGTAACTGCAGTTTACCCCATGGTGGAGGAGCAAATAGGCCTTTGATTTCTTCAACATGAAGACGTGGGACAAGTTCAATCAGCAAACGGTCATTCATCCATTTACGTGATCTCCGGTTACTGATCTGTGTATAATAACATTGTAATGTGTAAACCAACAACCGCCAGCCAGAACCGTAATATATATATATATATATATAGACAACCAAAAAAAATGTTTCATACATTTACAGCGACATATTTCATTACATTAAAGCATGCAAGCATAGACAATGTGATTTTGCACATTTTTATTTATTTATCATCACGGAAGATGCACAGAGAAAAAATTTACTTTAAGCATGCATCACAGAAGAAAAGGGGGTGGCAAGAGGAGGTCTTTGACTTTAAGCATGCATCACAGAAGAAAGAGAAAGGGTTATTTTGATCTACGCCATTCATGGTTTTAAATAGCGAGCTAAAGCTAAAGTGTTTAGCGTTTTATAAACTGTAATTAGGCGACTTTAGCGGCAAATAGCGGCAGAATTGTGCATGAACGCAAATAGCGGCACAATTTTTTTCAAGCTATTTCGGGCTATAGCGGCACAAATAGCGGGCTATTTAATTCCATGACGCCATTATAATTCTCTGAGTTTTGAGAAACGCCATTACAATTCGCCTATTCCAAAATATGCCATTATAATACACGCTCCTCCATCTATGCCATTTTCTACACTTCCGCATACAAGGGTCCACTGTCAGACCCTATGCGTACAAAAAACGTTTATGGACGTCAAGTCTCCAGCTGCTCCATCATAACGAGCCTGTTGTCGCTCTCTTCTACGTCGCCGCCGCGGCGCTGGCTGCAGTCGACGAGCCCGTGGGTGAGAGCCGCTTCGCTTGCACGCAGGCTGGCACGGCCGACACTTCCCCTGCACCTCCGGCCTCTACTCCAGCACGGGAGAGGTGTCTGTCCACTCCATCGATGGCGGCACGCCGCTCGCGTCGATCACCGCTCGCCCCCGCTCGATCCCATGGGGCAGGCCCAGCAGACGCAAGACGACGACGGCCTGTCCAAGATGGTGTGTTCCAGTCGATGCGCGAGCGGTTCAAGCAGATGGAGATGGATGGAGAAGCCGCGAGTTCTGGTGAACACGGCCGACGCGCTGGAGGACGCCGCGCTCGGAGCTGTGCAGCCGTACATGGATGTCGAATCTTCACCGTCGGGTTCCGGTCCATTACTGAAGAACAACGATGGAGCAAGCGAATCCGTCGCACAGATCCATCTGTTCCGGCATGACGAGACGGGCGTGCGCCGAGATGAACATGCTGCAGGAGTCGCACACTTTCGGGACACAGGGAGCATTCGTTGGCCTCTCAACAATCTTGTAGTTTCCATGATGCAACACTACTCTATAGGAGTATAACAGTCCGGGCATTTGTACTCTGGCTGCAATCCCCACCAAAGGAAGAGGGACGAGGAAGAATGAGAATGAGAATGAGAACAGCCACGCACGGTTCTTGATGAAGACAACACTGGAGCCCATCAACCTGTGTTCGTGGTCGCGTGCGGCTCCGCCGCCGGGATGTCCGCGTCGACCCCTTCGTCCATGTGTGTCCCGCCCTGGATCGGCGTTGCGTCGCCTGCACAGCCCGCCCGCTCTCATACACGCTCGCACGCCATCCAGAGCGTCGCCGGTCCTGCCACGCGCCAGGTCGAGGATGAATGCGGCCGGGTTGAAGGTCGTGAACGTGGTGCAGCCTGCGCCGGCGCGCAGGAGATCCACGCGGCGTCGTTGCTAGTGTCGACAGCCAGGAACCAGGAGGAGCTGTAATGGCAGCGTGCTAAGGCACGCCTCCACCACGTACGTCAGCGTTCGTTGTAGTTGCCGCCCCGACGCGACGGGCACATCATATACGCCGGCGCGGCCATGCGTCAGCAGCGCCACTCGTGCACTGCGTCCCCGGGCACCGGCCGCCGACGCTAACAAGCCTGAACGAGCCCGACTCCACGCAGCGTCGAAGTGTGCCCAGGCGGAGGAGATGCAGTGGCCCCTAGGCTTCAGCTCCCGCGCGATGGTAGCCAGGTTCACGAGCAGCACCACAGCACCGGAGACTTAACGGCCGTTAGCGTTTTTGTACAGATACGAACGCCTTCTACGCGGAAAGTGTAGAAAATGGTATGGAAGAGAAGAGAGGAAGTGCAATTGTAATGGCATATTTCCGAATAGACGGATTGTAATGGCGTTTCTCAAAACTCGAAGAATTGTAATGGTATGGATCAAAATAACCCAAAGAGAAAAGGGTGGCAAAGGGTACAGAATGCAAACACGAGTCAGGATGAGCATCCTCACCTTGGTGGCCATGTCCTCGATGAGTTCAATCTTCCTCTCGATCAGCTGTGAGCGCGACTTGGCGCCATCGCCTGCGTCCACGCGCCACAATTTTCAGCAAAATATTCATCAAATTTTCAGCAAAATATTCATCAAATTTGGGGGGAGCGAAATCCACATCGCCATCCGACAGAGTGGCGGTAAAGGCGTTACCTTTGGCGGAATCAAACAGGGAGGAGTAGAACTCCTCCTCCCTCCGCAGCAGATCCGCGCTCGCCATGGCCGGGGACCTTCTCTCGCACACGTCGCAGTCTCGGTTCCTGTAACCGCGGGCGCCTGTCGATGCGGTCACCGGTGGGTCGGGCAGCGCAGCAGCCGCTGCGGCGGCGCTTGGAGGGGAAGGTCGGGCTGGGCGTCGGAGGATGCGAGATCGTCGGTCGACGGCGATGCTCCGGTGGCGGCGGGCGCGCCTTGTCGCTGTGGAATCCGGGCGGATTGGGTTGGGTTGGGGATGGGAAGGAGAGCAGCAGAGATTGTGCGCTCTTGATGATTCGCCTTCCGTGATTCCCCCGTCACGAGGGTGGGGGGTTGGGCGAGAAACTTACTCGCGTCTACGTATTCTCAATGACAGTGGGACCGTCCGTCCGTGGGGCTCACGTGTAAGTCACATGGTTTCTGTGTTCTTTTTGTTCCCCGTCTTTTAGACGAGGTCAAGCAGTTTTCCCTGGGAACCTCGAGTCCGGTCTCTGCGACTGCGATAGATTGGCGGCCACGAAACGGGAGGAGAAGGAATATGCGGATGCCAAAACGTTTGGGCCTGGGATGGGATCTCATGCGCCGATGCCCGCCAATTTCCCGCGGATCACGTCAACTTGTATACATTTGGCCCAAAAAAAAAATTACTCTACTTCCTATGTATCGAAAAGGATTCCTATCGAAAATGGATATTGTTTTGGACAAGTTGGATGTTGTTTTAGACAAGATTTGAGTTAAACATTAATAATATTAATTATGAATAACTTTTAAATTATTAAGTTTAGAGATATAAAAATTATATAAATAAATTTGTCTTGAAAAATATTTTCATAAAAATATACATATACCTCTTTTACAACAAATACTATGTATTTTTTAAGTGGTCAAAGTTATACTTTGGATATCGTGTCGTTGTCCTAAACAACATCTACAAATGCTCAAAGTATGTTTGTATATTAACATATTTGCAAGCATGATTTGTCTAAAAAATGATGTAGAACCAGAGCTGAACTCGAGGTGATGATACAGCAACTCAGCGAGAATGGTCTTTCCCTCTAATAAACACATGCTGAGCATGTTTGAGAAAAAAAATATTATTATAACTAGATACAAACAAAGTAGGTGTAAAAAATAAAGCCAAAACGATTTATAATTGGCACTAAGGAAGTATATAAGAATGGTCTTCTTGCCCTGCGATGGAATGAAGATGACCTTCAGTACGATATGAAACTAAAGGGGGACAACATACTTTATCAAGCCTAGCAAACTACTCCTTTTGTTTCAAAATAAATATCGTTTTGCTTTCCGAGAAATAAATTTGACTAAATATATATTAAAATATTAATAGGAAGGCTCTTTGAATCTAATTTTTTAATAAATTTAATATAGATACAAATATTACACATATTTCTACAACTTATCTCATGAAATCGGAAAACAACAATTAATTGGATAGAGGGAGTATATTACTGACTCCTTGGCTAATTTTCCATAGTATTTATATTTTAGGGCATTATTTGGATCCTAACCAAACCTTGCCTCATCTTGCCATGCGAGGAATTCAAACTGGTTAAGTGTTTGGATCTCCATTGAGCTTCCTTGTTTTATCTTCTAGAAGTTCTTTTTCTCCCTTGCTATCCCAAGCTAGCTAGTCAATTTAGGACATGCTTGGGTTTATAGCTACCTTGCCTAACCTTGCTTGGTTGGGCTAGCAATACTCCCCCTGTATAGGAAAAGGAAGTCGTTTTGGAAAAAGATGCGTATCAAACATTGGATATAAATCATGAATAACTTTTAAATTATTGAGTTTTAAATGTAAAAGCAATATGAATAGATTTGTATTGACAAATATTTTCATAAAAGTATACATATATCATTTTCTAATAAATATTTTTTATAAAAACAAGGAGTCAAAGTTATACTTTGGAGACCGTGTCATTGTCCAAAATGACTTCCTTTTCCTATACGGAGGGAGTATAATAACAAGCTTGGCAACTTTGAAGAGCTAATTTGGTTCTTCTTCTCCAACAAGGAAAAGCTTGCTAGCACAAAAAACAAGGTAGTTGGCTAGACATCCAAATAAGCTAGCAATTCTAATTTCTAGCTAAGCAAGCTGACATGGTATTTAGCAAAGGATCCAAGCAAAACCCTTAGGCCTCCCACCCTAGCAAGGTAAGGCTAGCCTCGCCTGACTAGATTAGCTAAGAAACCAAACCGATCATTAGTTTAAGGGTATTACATACATTGCCATTTGTCATTGATTGTATATTTCTCTCTGTTGTAACATCGTTGTTGTCCTCAACATAGAATGTTTCAATGTCATAGATAATGCTAGTGCAATTTCGCTGCACCAAAATGTATTAATTTATATGCAAAATACTACTACTTTGAAAGGTGTGACAAGGTGTCCTGTGAGTGTGACTTCTGCTATTATCGAAGTCACTCGAGCATTTGTTCTCTCACTAAATCTATACCTACTGTATATTTATATTTGTATCTCTTATAAAGCTAACCTCCACTATAATTCTATCTCAACATTCAAGTCAACCACATCATCTCCTACTAACTGTATACACATCATCTCTCACTAGTAGTCATGTGAGCCCACTAACTTTTAACCTCTCAATGCATCCAATTCTGATAAAATAGATGCAAGACCATGTAGAGTATATGCAACAGTTTTATTTGTAAGAGTGTCCCGCAAAAATGTGTAGGGGTATCCTTCTAGTTCATTAGAATTCGAAGAAGTAACTCATGGATACAAAAGAAACTGTTAGAAAAACATCACATTTCTTGAAGCGGTTTCACCTAGCCTTTTGATTATGTAAGGAAATTTAGGAGATTATTCGATGGGGCAACTGTACAAGTTTAAGAGGCTATAGGTGAGACAACTATGAGAAGCGGTAGGAACAATTTGTGGACATTCAGTACATGAACCTCATCGTGTAGGAACAATGACAATCTATCCAAATACCAGCAACACAGCTTTGAAAAAGGCTTTTGACAAAAGCGACGATGATGTACTCCCTCCATCACATAAAAATTGTCACTCTTCGTTTCCTAAAAAGTCAAACTTTTGCAGCTTTAGCCAAATATAGTGCACAACCGCTGAACATATTTTTATCATAAACTTATTTAGAGATATAAATGTCGTTAATATGTTTTTTGCAAATTTAGTTGAACTTTAGAAAGTTTGACTATGATTAGCTTGAGTCATCCATAACGACTTTTTTAAAGGACGGAGAACATTTTACTTTTGAAAAAACCCTCTGATAGTTATAGATAATTGATTGAATATTGAGATCTCCTTTCACTGTTTGCCGGTCAGACAATGTTTCGAGACCATTGATTTTGGTTGTCAGATGACAAAACGGACCCATATATAAACTCCAATGCGGACATGTAGCAGACTGGCAGCAATGGCGGGCTGATGGCAACCACGGTACTACAACGGCGGTTGCGTTCCCACTCCCACAGCACCACGTCGAAGCCGTTGGGCGTTGGCTAGTCGCAACTCGCAATCGCCAGCAAGCAAGCAAAGACCGCCGCGCGCTCGTGCTCGTGCTCGTGCTCGTGCGTGCCGCCGTGCCCCACCACCCGCCCGCTCGCGCCCATCCGTCCGTTGCACCGCCAGGTTTTGCGCGGCCGGGTCCGGACCCGTGCCGTGCCGTGCCGCGACGCACGACGAGACGAGAAACGCCCACGCGGGCCACGCAAGCGAACTGACGCTGAAGACAACAATTATTTTTTTATTTTGTAAAAAAACATTTATTATTTTATTTTTTTATCTAATGTCCGCCAGGTTTTTTTTATTATTATCCAATGCGCTGTTTCCCTAGACGGCTCAAAAAAAAAAAGGCGTCGAGAAGACCGATGCACGCATCCATCTAGAAACCGTTTTGAGTAGTAGTCTATCCGTCCGTCCGTCCAAAGCGAGCACTGTGCAGAGTCCCAAACCAAACACCGGAGCGCCGAGCCGCCGTCCGTCCGTCCAAAGCGAGCACTGTGCAGAGTCCCAAACCAAACACCGGAGCGCCGAGCCGCCGAGCGCGTAGCGTATCGATCTGTCGTGAGCGCGACGCAGCGATTGGCGAACACGAGGAGCCGTCTCCGTCTCCGTCTCCTTCTCCGTGCCGGCCCAGCCGTCCCCGACGCGACGGCGACGGCGGCGGCCATCATATCGATCTCTCTACCCTCTCGATTCCCACGCCAGGACCACATCCTAGGCCTCCGTCGCCTCCTCCGCCACCCCCCGTTGTCCTCGTCCTCACCTTCCCACATCCTCCTCCCAGCGCCACGGAAGAAGCAATGGCGCGGGAGGTGCAGGAGCAGGAGCAGTCCACAATGGGCGCCGCCCAGCGCCGGCTCCGCGCGGTCTCCGCCCACCTCCACCACGAGCCGCCGCCGGCCGGGGGATGCGGCCTCGCCACCAACCCCACCGCCGCCGATTACGCCCACGGTACGTACCCTCGGTCTCCCCCTCACCTCTCCAGCTCTCCTCCGGAGTCCGGAACGCATGCGGCGCCGCGGCGTGGCGTGGGGTCTCGGCTCAGAGCTACTCCGCGGCCCTATACTATTGCTACTCCGCGGAGTTGTCGATCAGGCCTCCGGGGCTCCCCGCCGCCGTCGAATTATGCCGATCCAATGTGCTAACGGCTGCCGAGCCGCACGCCCGCCGCCGCCGCCACGTATCAGCGGATCGCTCGGTTGACCGCTCTACTTTTTTTTTTTAAGAAATACGTAAGAATGGAACCGTCACTTTTGCACTGGATCGGGGTGTTGCTTTTTGCTAAACGCACTGCTCTTCAGATTGGGGATTGGGCAGGATGGTTCTCCCTTTTTGACTTTTTTCTTTTTCTGACTGATGATTACTCCATGATCTGATATTCCGTATCTGGGTGGGTGGGTAACCGACCCTGCAGTTTTGATGCGCGAACGTGGATGAAAAGAGTGCTGTTCAGGCTAGCCTGTTTGTAATTTGTTACTGGCATCCCTGGCCTGTTTAGGGGGTGCAAACAGAACTTTCAACACTACGGAGACACTTTGCGACGAGCGACACTTTTGGACGGAGGGAGTACACTGCAGCGGTCCAACGTGGCCCGAGGGAGTAAAATATCCAGCCATAAATGCTTAGACCTCTCTTGTGCAGTACGGAGTACTATTTTCTCTCTTCACTTGCCTGTTCTCTGTTTATCGATCAGTCAACCCTATTTTTCAGTGATACTTTTCAGCCATTTATCAGTGATACTTTTCAGCTTTCATTGATTGTTTTTTATATATAAATCAGTTGAGACCGTGTTTTTCAGCCACAGAAACCATGAGCTGAAACCGTGTTTTTCAGCCTTAGAAACCATGAACTGAACAGACCATACTTGGTGGAAAAGGAGTAGATTACTCTCTTTTATTTGGTTGTAGCCCCACCAAATCAAACTCACCTCTTGTCAAAAAAAAAAAAATCTAACTCACCGGTAGAGGCGTCAAACCATGATCCACGATTTTGCAGACCAAAATCGATCTGACACTGGAGCTCAAGACAGGACACTGGTTGTTCCATGACCAGGTCCAACTCACCGACTGTACTTGTATCGATAGTGGAGTGCTAGGTATGGCACAGCCGCACCGTATAAAAACCGGAAGCATAAACTATCAGTTAATGCAGTGGCAAGCTTATGAGTCTATCCTGTCATGCCCAAGTTCAAATCCGCACACTGAACTTTTATAATTAATATGGACATAGTTTGCTGCTATCTGTTTCTTACCTGTCCAGTCACCCATTGGTCCCATATATATCATCCCAGTTTCACTTGTTCATGTTTCAGTTAACCTGGACCATTTCTTAGAGGCATCATGCATATTTGCGACTTGAGAAATAGCTTATCCAGAACAAAGGTTTCATTAGCAGTTGACTTTTCATACCTTTTCTTTAACAGAGCAGGGCTACAGTGTTGTTCTCCCTGAGAAGCTGCAAACTGGAAAGTGGAATGTATACAGGTAGGTTACTTATATGTATAAGCTCCATT
Source organism: Coix lacryma-jobi var. lacryma-jobi (assembly GCA_009763385.1). Lineage (NCBI taxonomy): Eukaryota > Viridiplantae > Streptophyta > Magnoliopsida > Poales > Poaceae > Coix > Coix lacryma-jobi. The sequence continues at coordinate 125,846,475 of CM019831.1, forward strand.
TTGCTTCTTGTGGTGGCTTACATCATCTCTTTCTGTTTTGCAGATCTGCACACTCGCCTCTAAGATTAATAAATAAATTCCCTGATAATCCGGAGATTGGAACGTTGCATGATAATTTTGTGTAAGAATTCTCAACATATCTCATGTTACTTCAACATGGCCATGCCTCACAATGGATCAAACAAATGATGGTGCTACTTGAGTAATCACCAATCTTCAGAAAAACTAATTTCTCTGTAACCTCTGAGATTGGAAAATTTGCTAGTAGAGCTGGGAGAGTTATTGAGAGTTTCTGTCCTTCTCAACAAAAATTCTCACCACAACTTCTTTGTTCCATGCTTTGGTTATGAGGATTGGCAACATATCCTGTTCTCCCACCTGATTAGGTGCTCCTGTGCTCCCAGCTCACAGTTGCAAATATAAAGTGCATGAAAAATGCCAACAAAAATATGGACGGATAGATCGTGATGCCAACAAATAAGATCTTAAAAAGCTGAATGACAGTTTTTTATCTGCTGGTTTTATGCAACCTGCCAAAATATGCTTATTTTTGCTGACTATATGATTCATAAGAAAATGCTTTAGTGCTTTAGTCATCTGCCAGGCACAATGATCTTTGTATGCTATATTCCACAGATATGCAGTCGAAACTTTCCGAGATTGTAGATATTTGGGTACAAGAATCTGCCCAGATGGAACAGTTGGAGAGTAAGGATCCACTACCTGATGCATTCCTAATTATTGCCTTTCTCCTACCTTTTTTTTATCTAGCATTGTTTACTGTTTTAAGTCAATAAATATTGCAGCTACAAGTGGATGACGTATGGAGAAGCTAGCACGAGCAGAACTGCAATAGGTTCTGGTCTTATTTATCACGGAATACCTGAAGTGAGTCATCATGATCTAAACAAGAAATTTTCCTCTATTTTGACTTTTATAATAAGCATATATTCTGTCACATTGATATATTTATAAAGAAATTCTAGCATTCACAGCAGCAGCAACAACAACTAAGCCTCTTAGTACAGAGAAAGTTGGGGTAGGCTAGAGATAAAACACAGAAAATGCCTCAGGAAAGAGCATAGAAAAAGAGGTAGTAGCAATAGGAATGACAATAAAAGGGCCTGATAGCATAAGTCATAGCACTTCTAGTATCCACTAGTGAATTTATTTGAACTTACTTGTAGTATCTTTTTTTTTCTCAATCAGGGTGCACGGATTGGTCTATATTTTATAAACAGACCGGAGTGGATTATACTTGACCATGCTTGTGCAGCATACTCATATGTATCTGTGCCGCTTTATGATACTCTCGGTATGCTCACAACAAAGAATGACCATTGGTCTCTTCTTCATTCGTTTAATAACTTCTTTTTGTAAACTTTCTTCAGGTCCAGATGCAGTTCAGTTTATAGTGAACCATGCAACAGTAGAAGTTATATTCTGTGTGCCACAAACTCTAAGCGCTGTGAGATTTCAATATCTTACCTCAACATTAAATAATTACTAGTTTCTGTACTGTATCGTGGTATATAGTGACAGTGTAAACTGATTATTCAATCTGTTACTTGGGTTTATCTATCGATTGCAGATTTTAAGCTTTATAACTCAAATGCCATGTGTTCGTCTTATTGTGGTAAGTTGGACAATTTACAATTGTATATGTGCTTTGAATCCTTCCTGTGTATTCAATAACATGTTTCTGCATAGGTGGTTGGTGGAGATGATTCAAATATGGCAACTGTACCAGCAACTACTGAATGCAAAATTATGACATACAACAGACTATACAACGAGGTGGGTTTGCTAAATGATCCTCGAGTTTTCTCATAAAAAAGATGTCTATGGAGACATATCCTTAGCACTGCATAGTGGTTGTTGCTGTACATTTTGGTTCCTGTAAACCAACTATTTTTACATGAACGTGCCTGAGCATGTATTTCCTTAAACCACACTATTGTTTGTATATGTGAAGCTAAGGAGTTTTGAGAGATATCAAGTACATGATAGCCATCGTACTGTTGATAATCTGTAGGCTAAATCAGCTTCTCTTGAAGCACCTCAAAAGTAAAATTGTCATTCCCTTTTGGTCACTTGCTCTATTCTTGTTATTTTCTTGTCTATTGTCTACAAATGTTTTGCTGATATACTTGAAATTGAAAAGGTTCCAACACTCTTTACGTGCCAACTACAAGTTGCTTTGTTGTCCCCCTTGAACACGAGGGCACAGAAACAATCTTACATAGCAACAAGTTTTGGTCTACTGGATGAAATGTTCTTATTGTTAAACTCATGGTTCTGTGAAGGGGCAGAGATCAGTGGAGGCAAAACTGGGCTCTGGCCCCTGCTTGCCTGCAACAAAGTTATGAAGGTCAAGTAGCTCCGTTAGTCTAGTACTAGCATGCATGTCGCTGATAAAGCCTGGCACTAGGAGAAGGAAAACAGAGAGCTATTAGACGTATACTAGCCTTTTGTAGTCATGTCTAGCTTTTGCATTCAATTCTGAAGTGTGATAGTCATGTCATCTCAATTGTTGCCACAAATCCACAATACTCAGGCTGAGACCTATACTAATGCTAGGAATTACATGTCATAGTGTTTACTGCTTACAATAGAAATTGAGACAATAATGTTTAGCATTGAATTAGCCCCCCCTTGATTTTGTGTCACGCTCTGCCCCTGGTTCTGTGTTTATTGGTATGGACACAAGCTAAATGCTTATTGCCGTACATAGTATGCATATTCTGGGCTTAAAACAACAAACCGCCTTAGCCCCCACGCACATGTTGAGCATATAACAAAAGTCTTTGGTCCCAGGATGCACTTGCTAGCTTTTTTTATAGGAGTTTCCTGTATCAACAAACTGTCTCTCATGTTCTAGTTTTGAATAAAATGGTCTACCACCATTCTGGTTGCTACTTTACCATGTTCACTTGTTTTATGAACTCTTTTTTTTCTTCAACTCAGGGAAGGATGAGTCCTCAAATTTTTCGTCCTCCAAAACCTCAAGACATAGCTACTATCTGCTACACCAGTGGCACTACTGGCACACCAAAGGTAAATCATCAATGCTTTTATTATTCTTTGCTCCACTAGCAGAGTGTTCTGCATTTTCCTTTCAAACTGGTGAAGTTGGATTGTCAATCTTTGCCCAGGGAGCTGTACTTTCTCATGAGAACTTAATTGCCAATGTAGCAGGGTCAAGTTTAGGCATTAAGTTTTACCCCTCTGACGTGTGAGTATTTTACATTAAATCGTTAACTGTTTCTTTCTTCTGTAGCTTATTTTGCTTATGTCAGCCTCAATATTGAAAGTACTATTTGTACCACTCCTCAGGTACATCTCATATCTACCTTTAGCTCACATCTATGAGAGGGCTAACCAGGTTGCATTGCTTCACTATGGTGTTGCCATTGGATTCTACCAAGGGGTATGCAGATCTGAAACTATTTAGGGTGATAGCTTTATACTAGTACATTGCATTCTTTTGTTTTGTGCTCTTTTGCCATCTTTTTGGTAAGTATATTTATGTTACATTAACATCCAGGATAATTTGAAGCTGATGGATGATTTGGCTGCTTTGAGACCAACAATATTCGCAAGTGTTCCCCGATTATATAACAGAATTTATGCTGCGTAAGACAATATCAGTAATCCGGATTTTGTTTTTCATGTTTGGTGTAACTATTGCAGGTCATTTGTTTTAAGATTATTGCTTCTTCTTTGTTGGTGCTGATAACTTGATGGTTGCATAATCACTTTGTAGAATTACAAATGCTGTGAAGGAGTCTGGGGGGTTGAGAGAAAGGTTGTACCATGCTGCATACAATGCCAAGCGACATGCTATGATAAACGGTAACAGAATAACAACTTTTTGGAGTCCATTTACATTCGCTTACAGCTTGAGCTTGTAACTTCTACAATTTTACCTTGGAAACCAATTAACAGGATTTCTTTCTTGAGGCGCATAGAATCAATATGGGAATTCTTGTGTAGTTCATGGACTATGTATGAACTGCTAGTCCTGACTCCTGAATCATTTGTCCTTGACATGAACTACCTAATTAGTTTGCGACACAGTCCATCCTATACTTTTACATGATATTACTTTTGACCATAACAACTGAATCAGCTAGAAGTTCAGTTCTTCTTTAATGATATGATATGCCTCTCTCCCGAGGCCCGAGGAAAAATAATAGCTTGAGCTTCAGTTGGACTAAAAGATGCAAAATTTCATTCATGCTCCGCCAACAGACTAGATCTCCATACCCTACATGATAATGAAATGTTACTTCTGCGCTTTCTGTTGTTAGGTAGAAACCCATCACCTATGTGGGACAAGTTGGTGTTTAACAAAATTAAAGCTAGACTTGGCGGACGAATGAGACTTATGACTTCAGGCGCTTCTCCATTGTCACCAGATGTCATGGAATTTCTAAGAATGTAAGCTGCATTCGTCTGCGCTAACTTGGTGGCGTGATGATTATACGAAACAAGTTTGGCTCTGCTAATAATATAAGTTACCCTAATGATAAACACGGTTAACTCTTTTCTCTAGATGCTTCGGTGAAGTTCTTGAAGGATATGGAATGACAGAGACATCTTGTGTCATCAGTACAATGAATATTGGTGACAGATCAATTGGACATGTTGGATCTCCAAATCCTTCTTGTGGTAAGCTCTGGATTTAATTTTTTAGGATAGAATTAATTTTGGGTAAAGCTTGCTCTTATGTCAACAGCAATTCTCATAAAGCGTGTTAATACATAAATGGCACAGAGAGAATCCATCTTCGAATAATGGGTGTGTTTATGCTATTACATGCTTTTGATTTACATTTATGTTCCTCACCTTCATATTGAATTATGGAGATACTTGAGGATAGCTGTACTGAAGAAACCTGTTCTGGTTTAGTCTTGCATTTGTTTCATGTTATCCTGAGTTACATCTTACATACATTCAAGGGTTATTATTATGTTCAATTTTGTTTGAGGCTGCCCAGTTAACAACATACAGTAGTCCATGAGTGAAATTATGGTGTTCCATGAAAAGATGTTGGTGTTCTTTCTCTTTTTGCACAAATTATACTAGGTTCAACACTTCAACCAGAAAGATTTGCTTGATGCTAAGCTATATGCATTGTTTTCAGCCTTTAATAATGTGCATTCTGTTCTCTTCTTCAGAGGTTAAACTTGTGGACGTCCCAGAAATGAATTATACTTCGGAGGATCAACCATATCCTCGTGGAGAAATTTGTGTTAGGGGTCCTACAATATTCTGCGGTTACTATAAAGATGAAGTCCAAACGTAACTTGCTGTCATCACACATCTATTTACATCTTTTAAAATTTATATCCATTGAACTTTGATAAATGTATTTGAAAACCTGCAGAAGAGAGGTCATTGATGAGGATGGTTGGTTACATACTGGAGACATAGGTCTGTGGTTGCCTGGTGGGCGTCTGAAAATTATAGATAGGTAAAGCTGAACGATGCCTTTTGCTACTCCAATTTGAGTGCAGATTTGGCGCCCTTTTAGCTAAAATACCATGTTGCGATGTTTCAAAAATCATCACAAAAAACATGTATGCTTTACAGATAAAGTTAAGTATAGCCACAGCAGTTCAGTTTGAAATTCATACTAGATGTCAACAAATTTTCAAGGAAAAAGAACATTTTCAATCAAGTTAGCTCAATGAGAATACACTTCAGATAAGATTGAGAATGTCTATGCTAAGTTTTATTTTTGTGTTGTTAATTGTTTTGTTACTTTTATGGGTTCAGCTAAGTTTTATTTCTGTGTTGTTAATTGTTTTGTACTTTTATGGGTTCAAGGAAAAAGAACATTTTCAAGTTAGCTCAAGGAGAATACATAGCTCCAGAGAAGATTGAGAATGTCTATGCTAAGTGCAGGTTCATTGCCCAATGCTTTATATATGGTAATACTCATGAATCCATATGAGCTGAAAGCATCAAGTACCTTCCTGTACATCTTAAAGTTGTTGAACTGGATGCAGGTGATAGTTTCAACTCTTTCCTAGTTGCCATTGTAGTAGTCGAACCGGAGGTGTTGAAAGCTTGGGCTGCATCAGAAGGAATTCAGGTAAAAGTATTGGATTCTGCAGTTGGCCCCCTGTTTATTTGAGCTCATGAAAGCAGTTTTCGCACTGCTCCAGTTTAGAATGTAAACCAAGCACAAGTACTTAGGTTTTTCCACTATCTCATCACATCAAAGCTTTGAAATAAGTTAGATCCACAAATAAAATGTTTTGGATTTGCAGCTCATGCTTATTTTTTAAATTGCCATTTGTGACATGTGTAGTACGAGGACTTGAGACAGTTCTGTGCTGACCCTAGAGCAAGAGCTGCTGTCCTGGCTGATATGGATTCCATTGGGAAGGTAGCACAGGTATAATTTTTCACCTGTGACTCTTCTCCTTAAAAATATTCTCTCCATAAATGAATTGTCTGTTACGGATGTGCCTTCTTATTGATGTCTTTATCCATATTTGTACCAGCTAAGAGGTTTCGAATTTGCTAAAGCTGTTACACTTGTTGCTGAACCATTCACATTGGATAATGGTCTCCTGACCCCAACATTCAAGGTAAAGCTCATTTGCTCTGTTAGAAGGTGATTCCAGTACTAAAGTACTGAGCTGCTGACACTCCATCTCAACACTTCTGTAGGTTAAGAGGCCGCAAGCTAAAGCATACTTTGCAAAAGAAATCTCAGATATGTATTCACAGTTGCAAGAGACAGAGTTAGCTAGGTCGAAGTTGTAATTTACCTGTCCGATATCAGGAGAAAGGTCATCAATACAGGCATACAGGAGATTGGATTCCACAATTGTTTATTCCAGCTCACGAAATAAGTAAAAAAAAAAAACTGACGGGAAATAACGGATCATGCCATGCTCTGGAATCGATAATTTTTCACCAGACAGAGGCAGTACTGTGCATACTGAATCTATGGTCCCAGTTATAAAGAAATGTTTTTACAAAAGTTGAACTTTGAACGGGCTGTTCAGGTGCCCTATAAGGTGTTGCTTCACAGAAAAATATTGTAAACAATTATATTAGGATTAAGTCTAGTTTTGGCCCCTCAACTCTTGTCTGTGTCTAATTTTAACCCTCAACTCCAAAATCGTCTAATTTTAGTACCCCAACTATTAAAACCATTCAAGTTTGACCCCTAACACAGTTTTGAGTGGTTTTCATATTGGTTTGGAGGTCAAAATTGAACAATTTTGATAGTTGAGGTGTCAAACTTATATAAAAACAAGAGTTGTGAGATAAAAATAAACATAATCAAGTATTTAGTTTTTTAGATATTTATGAAAAAATATATTTAAATTTACTCATTGATAAATATTTAGATGATAGATTTACTTTGATTTGACTAATTTCTCCATCTGAGTTCATTTGAATAAATTGGAAAAAAATACGAGAACTTTAATTTATTCGAATGAACTCAGATTTTGTTTGAAAAGAAATATGAGAACTTCAAACAGAACTTCAATTTATTCGAATGAACTCAGATTTTGTTTGAAAAGAAATACGATAACTTCAAACAAACGAATTGTTCAAACGAGTTTGTTTGAAGTTCTCGTATTTTTTTTCAATTTATTCGAATGAACGCAGATGGAGAAATTAGTCAAATCAAAGTAAATCTATCATCTAAATATTTATCAATGAGTAAATTTAAATATATATTTATTCATAAATATCTAAAAAACTAAATTACTTGATTAATTTTATTTTTATCTCACAACTCTGGTTTTTGTCTAAGTTTGACACCTCAACTATCAAAACCGTTCAATTTTGACCCCCAAAGCAATCTGAAAACCACTCAAAACTGTGTTAGGTGTCAAACTTGAATGGTTTTGATAGTTGGGGTACCAAAATTAGACGGTTTTGTAGTTGAGGGTTAAAATTAGACACAGACAAGAGTTGAGGGGCCAAAATTGGACTTAATCCATTATATTATTACTCAATGTATGTGCTACAAATGCAATACTAAAAATTCTAAAAAGAACCGCGCCTTTGGATTGTAACAGTCTTAAGTTACTGGATGGGCAGGTAATAACAGATAAAAAAAGAAACACATTTTGTTAAAATCAAGTTATGCAAGATTAAGAAATGTGTAATTAGACTGGAAACAAAGCAAATTTGTTCCCAGGCAAGGCATGACTTGCTGATAATTTCCAGCGCTTTGCCCTACAAGGGTATTTTGAAAAATTATAAAAGTTGAATTTTAAAATCTGAGAACTTAAAAGAATGTTTAGGCCACTAAGCAATCTTTAAGTCAGAACGTTTTGAACTACAAACTTTTAGATCTTGTTGAGCTATATGAATTTCAAGGTACTACAAGAATCTTATTATTAGCTTGCCTGTGAAATTTCTTTAGTGGTGATTTCTTAAGACAACCAACCACCTTTAAAAATGGATTCTACTCTAGTTATAGACCGCCTCTGAAAAATAGAAGGATGCGTCTTCAAAAAATCATTTTTATTGTACTTCAGGGGAAATGCCAGTCTAGTCCCTTGATGCCGCAACAGATGAGGAACGAGGTTGCTTCTGCTGCGGGCATTGAAGATGGGCCAGATATTTATTTCCTCCATTGGAGTCTGGACCGCAAAGTTGAGGCTCATCTTAACGTGTCGGCCCATCAGAAGACCATGACTGCAGCAGGCTACGGCAATTTGTCTGGGCTGAACGGCTGAGCTTGCGTGGCGAGAGTGGACATCCCCTCTTTGCTCCTGCTGAAAAGAAGAAAAGAAAACAGAGGAACGCCTTCCTTGCGTTGCTGCTCTTCTTCTTTCTTTCTTCTTCTTCTTCTTCTTCCATGAGACCATGACCAGGCCCAAAGAAAAGAAAAGTTACCATACGTTGCTTGCTCTCGATCTCTCGGCTAGCTATAGCTAGTGACGACTGACGACATGCTGCCCCGGCCCGGCCCTGAGATTGACGAAACTGAAGAAACCAATAGCAATAGGTAGGATTTTGCACCGGCTTGTCCATGCTCGCCGCCGGCCGTCTCCGTCGCCGCGCTTTTGACCGTCCTGACGTCATGTCATGTAACTTTCCATGCATATCTCCATGGTCTGGTCTGGACGTCTGGTGGCTGGTGCGACGGGGAACACGCATATGGACCTTGCTAGCTTAAAAGCTTTGTGGTCATCTGTAATAGGCCACATGACCTCGGCTGCGTGGAGGACGGATACGGAACAGCCTGGGCATTCGGTTAACTGCGGAAAAATCAATATACGCAGGACAAACTGGATGGGTTTCGTTCGAATTGAAGCACAGAGTTTACTTCCTCCTCCATCAACAACAACATGGGCCACGTTCTACACGTGGCGTAGATGTGCGCAAGGAAAACGGAGAAGAAGAAAAAAAAATCACTCACGGGAAATCTCATCGTTATTACTGTAGTTAATTAATTGATTGATCTGTTGAAGTAGGAAAAAAATCGTCAAAGTATACATGCCGTCGTCACTCAGGAATCGGATGCATGCATGCATGCGAATGGGCCGGCGGGGTGGAGGTGGCTGCACCGTGCACGCACGCACGCGTTGACCCGTCTGACCTCGTCGCCGAGCCGAGCCGAGCGCGTGAGGACGAGCACGACGGCAGTGGTCCTGGTCCCCGGTCCCCGCCCGCGTGCGTGCCGGGGCGCCGCGCAGCCCTTGCCGCTTTTTCCCACTTTCCTGCTGCTTGCTTGCTGCTGCCGCCCTGAAAGGTGAAAGCGACGGCTGTGGTTGCTTGGAGAGAGTGCACGAAGCGGCCCGCGGCGGCTCGAATCTTGCCGGTGCAGACAGTGCAGACGTGCAGTGATCCCTTCTGATCGCCTCGTGATCGTCTCGTGTTGCGTCGGCGTCGGCGTCGGCATCGGCATCGTCTTCAGCATCAGCGGCGCTGGCCCACCAGTGCTACGACTTGAGTGTAGCAGGCAGCGGCGGACCCAGGATTTAAACCTAGCATAAACATTTCACAATCAATATGATGTATAATGTAAGATATAATTTAAATATAATGAATACCAAACACAATCGGACGCCAATTAAGAGGAGAGATAATATAAGGACTAAAATACTTGAATTTTTAATTTGGACTTTCTAAATCCAACTAGTGATAATATGATTAGCTAAAATCTAGGGTAGTCCTTAGACTACCCAAAACCCGGCTGGGTCCGCCCATGGTAGCAGGATGGAGTATTTATTCCTTTTTGTATTAGCTTATACAGTAATCTTCTATAGATATATTATTGCAATGAATATTTCGGTTTCTAATAAAGTGTTTTATAAGAAAAACAAAGAGTTTCAACTATAGAGGGGCTATATGTACATCCTAAAAATTTATTAGATGTCACGTTGAATATTGCGGTACTAATTTAGTCTATTAAAAATAGATTAATTATAAATGAATTATGCTACCATATATTATTTAACGAGACGAATTAATCTGCCATTAACATATGTTTACTATACCATTACATTATCAAATTATGAACTAATTAAGTTTAATAAATTCGTCTCGTGAAATAGATTCCATTTGATAAATTAGTTTTCTATAATTAAACTGTTGATGGGAACGAAAAAGAAGCATGAACCACGTTGCCACGTCTACTACGATCCGGGTCGTTGTTGTTCCGGTCGGCGCTCCGGCGGCATGGATATGGTCGTTCTGTCATTACTACTTGGTGTGGGCGGTCGGAACGTCATGAATCATGCACGTGCACTTCTTTTCTCACATCACATGCATGGTACAAAATTCTTTGGCATAGGTACGTGCGCCAAGTTTTAAAAGTTTATACATTTCTTTTTCTTAATAAAATTAAGAATATATGGAAATATACTAGGTTTTGTGCCCACCTAATTAACTGAATATTTTGGTAAAAACATTAGTTTAAGCCTACTTGATTTGACATTAGTCTAAGAATAATATTCTAAAAAAAGAAGTACGTATAAATAGAGAACGAGTAAAATATCACTTTATATTTTTGCTTTGCGTGTTAATGAATATATATATATATATATATTCAAAATACTTATATATGTTTTTTTTTATAAATAAATGATGGTGATCTTATAGTACAACCGAAATGCGAGATCTTTCTATGGACTAACTTGAGGGATATTCAAATTTCGAATCAAAATTGCACAAATGAATTGCATTTGTGTCCTACAACATGAATATATTGCATGCAAATGAAGATTCTAATGTTAGATTTATGTGTGATCTATTTTCATCCATCCTCCATGACTTTCCTTCTAAACTTAAGTTAAGGCTACAGTAAACTCGATTTTAAAAACTAGAAGATACTCCTCGTGCTATTGTGGAGATTGCTGATATAGATAGTTTCGATGAAAACGGAACGGAAATATCCCGAATCGAACCGCATCGTTTTCTATATTTAATCCGATCGAATTCGTATTTTCTTGTCCGATTTTATCGTTTTCGTATTTAAATATAGAAGTAGAAAACAGTTGAGGAGTTTTTCGACCGAGTTCGACCGTTTTCTACTTTTCTACTTTTAATCCGAAATTTGGTTCGTTTTTGAAAATCTGGGTATTCCGCAAGTTCGTGTTTGCTTTCGTGTCCGGTGTTACCACTTTCGTTTTCGTTTTCGTTTTCGTATTCAAATGTAAAAGTAGAAAACGGTTGAAAAGTTTTTCGACCGTTTTCATCCCTAATAGATAGTTCACAATTAAGAGGTTGGAGGTTACTAAATGATATGATTATTAGTGAGAGATAATGTAGATAGTTAGTGAAAGCTATCGATGGCTTTTTATATTAAGATAGAAATGTAATGAGATTTATTTTTATAAAAGATACAGATATAAATATAATAGATATAGATTAAAGCTAAACGTTGCGGATTGAAAAAAAATTGCGGATTGAAAGATAGAAGTAGATGTAGGAAGTGTCTCTATCAGTTATCACGGCGGCTTTCCCGCATTCCGAGGCCTTTAAATCGTCGGCATACGCGGCTTGGGCAGCACCATTCCGATTCGGCGATTTGATTCCCTATACTATCCCCTGCGCCTGCGCTGCCCACCTCCCCTTTCCCGCCTCCCTCGTCCCGCCCTCTCCCACCCATTCCTAAATATCCCCCACCCCCTCGCCCTGCCCAGGAACCCAATTCCCGAAATCACCCCCGCCTCCCGTTCCCAAATCCCTCCCTCCCAAGAACCCCGCGCCGCCGGCTCCTCCTCCCTCCTCCTCCCCCGCACCTCGCCATGGGCAGCGCCGCCGCCTCGCCGCCGCCGTCGGGGAAGCTGACGCAGGACGAGCTGAAGCGCGTGGCGGCGCACCGCGCGGTGGAGTTCGTGGAGCCCGGCATGACGCTGGGCCTCGGCACGGGGTCCACGGCGGCGCACGCGCTGGACCGCCTGGGCGACCTGCTCCGCGCGGGCGCGCTGCCGGGGGTCGCCGGCGTGCCCACCTCCCTCAAGACGGAGGCCCACGCGTCCGCCGTCGGGATCCCGCTGCTCCCGCTCGACGCCGCCTCGGGCGCCAGGATCGCGCTCTCCATCGACGGCGCCGACGAGGTCGACCCGGACCTCAACCTCGTCAAGGGCCGCGGCGGGTCCCTGCTCCGCGAGAAGATGATCGAGGGCGCCGGGGACCGCTTCGTCGTCATCGTCGACGAGTCCAAGCTCGTGCCGCGCCTCGGCTGCACCGGCGCCATCCCCGTCGAGGTCATCCCCTTCGGCGCGCCCCACACGCTCGGCCTCGTCCGCAACCTGTTCGACGGCGTGCCCAGATTCCACGCCAGGCTCAGGACCGTCCCTGCCGCCGCCGCCGCCGCCGCCGCCAAGGGGGGAGATTCGGAGCAGCCTTTCGTCACCGACAACGGCAACTACATCGTCGAGATGTTCTTCGAGGACGGCATCCGCGGCGACCTGCGCGACATCAGCGACCGCCTGCTCCGGATCACCGGCGTCGTCGAGCACGGCATGTTCCTGGGCATGGCCACCACCGTCATCGTCGCCAACAAGGACGGCACCGTCGCGGTCATGGGCAGGAAGAAGTAGTAGTAATTTACAAGTAGCCCGTTCTTCGGAGCAGCAAACCGCCTGCTGCTCTGGATCAACGGCGTCGTCGACCATGGCATGTTCCTCGACGTGGCCAATCGTCGCCAACAACGACGACAAGCAATAATTTTGCAAGTAGCTACTCTTATCTAAGTTCGAGGAGTCGTATCGTGTGCGTGCGTCATCCTCCTATACTCGAGTGTCTGCTGATTGCTATGGAGCATGTTAATCATCATCCTGATGTTACCATCACACCTTGCTACCAGTGATTCTCATGATATTTATTAAACCAGCTAATTTTGCAATCATATTGGAATCGTTGGATGTGTTTTGTGCTAGTAAATCACCAGATTGCCATTGTTGCTGATTGGAATTTGGAACAGTACTAATCTTCATTGAGATTCCCAATCTCGAAGGACTTACACACCCCCTACCCAAATGAGATTTTTTCGCCATAAGCTGTTCTGTTTCTGTAGGTTCGTTTTCTTTCACACTACTGTCCAATTGTTATGCACTGAAATGAGTTACTTCTCAGTTCTCTGCCCATGCTGATAAATTTGTGCCATTTCTCTGTGCTGTTGACACATTTCAGGAACAGCTGAGGGAGAAGGTCTCCTCTGCTATACCCACGTTAGGTCAGCCCATGAGCTCTGTCATCTCCTTCATGAATCATGACTGATTCTTTGTTTGTGTCCCCTATTCTTGATCTTTACTCTTGCTGTGCTTGTGTTCCCTCGTTAGTGATATAACAGCTTTAGAAGTGCTATAACTTCTTTTGTTGGCTAGATAAGACTGGGCTAGTGGCATTGAAGTTCATGGATGTTTAGTTTATGTTCTCATCCAAAAGAAGTTTTAGAAGCGGAAACTGATTACTGTACATTTAAACCAACGGTCCGATGTCATGGAAGAAGCCTCCATCTTTCTTGAGTTATATAATGTAAGCATGTGGGTTTCTGTACAATGGCTTTTCCGAAGACGAAGATAGTGGAAGAAAACAACAGAAGATTAGAAGGTCCTCACGTTTGAAAAAAACAGAGGAAGAAGTCATTCTAGGCAAAAGCTGGCAGCGTGTCCAGATGTTGACCTTTAGGTTAAACAATGATTTCTAATATTCTATTGCTGGGAGCGATTTACCATTGTGTAGAAGACACACAGCAATCTCTCAAACACATGCTCTTTTACCTGTCTACTAGCAAAGGAAAGAAACCTCTTAAGTCTTAACTAGCCCCCCTTTTTAAGTAACTTTGACCAAATTTTTAGAAAAATATATTACTTCAAATAAATTACTATAAGACATTTCAACCAATTTGATGCTGTAGATGGTGCATTTTTTTCTATAAACTTGGAAATTTGACTGAGAACAAAGCGGAAATCACCTATAGATTGAAATATAGAGATTACTGAGCTAGAACAGCCACAACAATAATATTGACCCTTGATGCACTTTTGTGTAGCTCTTAATATTTCTGATGCTGGGTTCAATTCTAGCTTTTTAATCTGACTCCATGTGTTTGTCTTGCAGTTCACAGAAGACCCAATTGGCTCATATTCTACGCGACCCCACTCAGTGGAGACAGATTGTGGATTCTGTGATCTGCTAATCGCACTATTCCGTGTTGATTTCAGTGGCAGGGGTGAACTGAGCGTCAGGTACAGTCACAACTGGCAAGGTAGTGTACCATTTATATGCTTGCTTATGGGTATCTGCTATGAATCTACAGCAAAAGTTAGCACACATGCTGTGCAACCTTACCAAGATTGCTGAAGAGTTCAGTGTTGCAGTGCACAACACCAACCAAGGTGAGATTTCCTATTCAGCTCTGTATCTGTATCTATTCCAAGAATTTATTGATTGATGAATTTCAAATTGTAAGATGTCTCCTTTTGTGTTCCAGTGATTGGTGATCCAAGTGGTGCTATATTCATAACCGATTCCAAGAAACCAGCAAGTGGTCACTCTGGCCACCAGTTGTGCATGCTGACACCACGCCGTGCCGCCTGACACCATCAGATTGATGCTGAGGGGCTGCAGTCTTTGATGCCCCTAACCTTCCTGAGAGAGAAGCTAAATCCTATGATCCATGTTGACTGCTTGTGTTAACGATTGCACTGATTTTGCAGCTTGCTATTAAAATCTAGCGAAATTAGCTTGCTTACACCTGCATACTTAGTCTTGTGATAGTGAACTCACTGTGTTCTTGGCTTCTCAAAAGCTAGGCAGAGACTATCTGCTAAACAGCGTGTGCATTCAACCTGAAGATTCTGAAACAAAACATGTTTTGAAAAGCAGCTTCACTGATGGCTGGTAGTTGTTATGCCCATGCGCTAAACTGTTGATGTGCATGCTTAAACTGTATATGCCTACCAACCTGCATATATGTACTTATTCTTTTGTTAGTTTTAGGCTCTGGTTTAGTTCCCACCCAAAAACTTTTCATATATTATATTGAATGTTCGGACACATACATGGAGTATCAAATGTAGACTAAAAAAATTAATTACATAGATTGTGATAACTTTGTGAGACGATTTTTTAAACCTAATTAGTCCATAAATACATTTGTATACCAAACCTATTTAAAATATAAATCATACTATTTTCTATAAAAATCATGTATAACTATATTTATCGATATATTTTTTCATAGTATATTTAGAATCATAATCATTAATACTATTTTTTTTATATAAATTTACTTTTAAACTTAAAACATTTACTTATCTAGAAATGCAACTCTTTTTTATGAGCAAAAGTTATTTTTAGTTTCTGAACTTGGCCGGAGCTATCATGCAGGTCCCTTAACTTTGAAAGGGATACCTATCAACCTCCAAAATTGGTGAATAGTATCATCTAAGTCTCTGAACTTTTAATATGATCACCGTATGTCTCTAAATTTGGCTAACGATGTCATCAAAATCATTGAACTTTCAATGTGATCACTGCAGATCCCTCGACTTTATTGGCGGTATCATCTCGGTCTAAATGTGGTCTAAGCCACTCTATAAGTTGGATTGGTACATAAACTGTATTTAGACGTGGATCTAATATGTGTCGATTAATCAATCAGTATTTATACAATATTTATTATGAAACTATAAGTTATATAAATAATTTACATTAGTAAAAATAAATTAAAGTATTAAAATAATTTACAACTTTGAATACTTTTGAAAATTTAATATTATTTAAAAACTTTAGTCGGTTGAGAATTTTAATATTAAAAAATTAAAGTATTAAAATAACTGAACAAAGAAAACTTTAATACTATAGAATTTAAATATTATTTTAAAACTTTTAAAATATACAATAAAATTTGAAGTAACTTTTGATATTATACGTATAGTCAGAATGTCAGACCGGTTTATACAATAGGTTAGATCATATTTGGATTGAAATGATATCATCGACTAAATTTAGGGAACTATGGTGATCACATTGAAAATTCAGAACCTGAATAACACCGGTGGCTAAGTTTAGAGATTTACAATACTTTTAAAATTTACAAACCTAGATGACACCTCCGACCAGGAACCGGAGATGAAATTTGCTTCTTTTTTTTTGAGCAATCCTAAACATTTTTTTTTTGTGCGGAGACCCGGTAGGATCCACTCCCTCCATTCCAAATTATAAGACGTTCCAAGAATCTTGGAGAGTCAAAGTTTTTCAACTTTGACTAAATTTATATAATAAGATAATAATATTTATGATATCAACTAAGTGCAATTAGATTCTCCATTAGTTATATTTCCATAATATGTATATTTGATGGTATAAATCTTTATCTTTATGATATCATAAATATTATTATCTTATTATATAAATTTGGTCAAAGTTGAAAAACTTTGACTCTCCAAGATTCTTGGAATGTCCTGTAATTTGGGATGGAGGGAGTATCATTCTATCCTCGTTGACCACTCGTCCGATCTTCCGTTTCTCGCTTGTTTTGGTTTGGACCGTCCGATATCGATCCAGCGGACTAGACTACGTGCTGCCGGAGGCACGCAGAGCAATCCTGATCCCGTCCCGAGCTCCGTTCCGTTCCGTTCCTCTGCGGCCGCAAAACACAGCCAACCAACACGAGGGCCGCATCGGCAAAGCCACTCGGCACCGCCGGCTCGTCCACCCTCCTCCCGTTTCCGAGCTCCGAGCCGTGCAGCTGTTCCCTTCCACCTCGCGCGGTTCCCTACGGCCCAGGCGTCCTGCTCCCGCCCTTCCTCCGCCTGCGCGCTCCCCGCCGCGGCGCCGTCCGCTGCCGCCTGGCCCCGTCTGTCAAGCGCCGTTGTCTGCCACGCTCCCATCCCGTCAACTGCCGTCGCGGTACTCTGAGAAGGTACCGTAGGCTCAAGTCACCGAGTAAGAGCCCTCCCGAGTCTGTGAGCTGGTTCTGTAATTTTGTCGTCGAGATTTTAATTTCCCCAAAAATGCTTCTAGGGGTACAGGAAACATATAGAAGATGTCGTCCAAGAAGAATTACTACAAGGAGAAGATGATGCGGCGGAAGTAAGCACTCTACAGTACCTTTTTTCATTTATTCCGCGCTTTTCTTTGTGCCATGTGATTGGGGATTGGAAATAGAATAAAAGCTAGAAGAAGGAACCTAGCTAGGTCTTGCCTTATAATGCCTTAACGAGTATACATGGACCCAGACTATGGAACCAAACTTGAAAGAGTAGGAGAAGTAGAACTTGTTCATGTTATGTTTCTGATACATATATATGCACCAAATTTGTTTAGTATATAAAACTACAACTCTGATGGTATCCTCAGTTGGTTACTATTATTATAACATGATTGCATGAGTGTCTGCAACTAAACTGAGCAATTACTGCTGATTTCTTTTCTCGCTCATCCTAACTCTTTAATCACCTACTAGTTGGCCTGCTATACTACATGGATTTACCTCTATCCTTGGGTGGTGATTCTTCGATTTCTGCAAGCTTCTGAAACAGCACAGATTGCTGCCTTTATGTGTGTTCCTGTAAAGCACTGTTCATTTTTATGGAAATTCTATTTTGCATAAGCGTCGCAAGCTGCAGAAGAACCACATTTATTAAATGGATAAAATGCCCAGCCAAGGTAGTTCTGAAAATATGCCGTGCCACCATGCTCAGGGATTGGGGCAGAGTCCATAAAATTTTGCAGTTTTTTAGGATAATATGTTTTAGAATGGCAATGATGTGAAAATAGTAGGTAGCAATGACAAGTTAGATCCAAACCAAAAATACTTCCAACATAAAGACTCACATTAACAAGTGATTTGGAAAGCCTAATTGTCTCTGGTTTTCCCTTTCAGAGAGGAGAAAAAGGTAGAACCAGAGACACCCAGGTATCGTGACCGTGCTAAGGAGCGCCGTGAAGATCAAAACCCAGACTATGAACCCACAGAGCTTGGTTCATTTCATGCTGTGGCACCTCCTGGAACAGATTTGAGGTAACAGATCACATGGTTCAGATGCTTCTATGTGTTCTTAGTTTATCATATGATTTCTGGTATTCTAATTTTTGCAAATTCTTTTGTTGCAGGTTGGCAGATGCACAGAAGATTTCAATTGAGAAAAGCAAATATCTTGGAGGTTGGTTATGTGATGCTAATGCTATACTTCTTGAAGGGAATGATTTCCTTTTTGATGGGGAGTAGTCTTTTTGGCATGTCTATTTGTTACCTCTGTTTTTTATGGTTTCTTATATGTATGAAGAAGCGTGCATACAAATGCTTGTGCTATCTGAATCATGGCTTCTGCAAAAATGAGAATTGTTTAACATAGTCTTCTTTGTTTGGTAAATGCCCTTGTCCTCAGTTTGAGGATATCATTTTCGTGAATGAAATGCAAACAATTAGTTTTAAATATAACCTAATCAGTCAGTCATGGAATTCTTGTAATAAAAAAGGAAGTAAGAGATGTGACACTGTATGGTGTGATCTAGCGACTCAGATGCTGCTTTTGCATTTTTTTATCTTATGAACTGCTCTTTGACTGACATTCCATGTCCAATTTATGATTCAAGGTGATTTGGAGCATACACATCTGGTCAAGGGCTTGGACTATGCTCTACTTCACAAAGTGCGGAGTGAAATCGAAAAGAAACCCGATGCAGAGGATGGGAAGGATTCTAAATCAAGGTACTTGCCACCATAGTATAGTTTTAGCCTTATGTCAGTTCTCCTTATACAATCATAACAGAGACTAGGGTTTTTAAAAAAATATTATATGCAGTTTGCATTTCGAAGGTTGTAATATGCCTTAATAGTGATTGTCCTGTGCATAATATTCACTTGTACAGAAAGCAAGATGGTACAAAAAACTGTTCCATGATGATTGAATTATATAGACCAAGCTAGCTCTAAATTTGAAATTTGACTTGGTTTATGAGAGATCCAGTTTCTCCTTTTTGAATTATAGAAGTTATGTGTTGATAATTTTTCTGTTCCTGTAAATAAATTAAGGAAAAGGATTGTGCCTCCTAAAATATTTTGCATTTGTATCTCGTGAGTCGTGATGCTACATAACTTTACCAGCTTATCATCCTCTGTGCATCTGAGTTGTTGGTGTGATAACTGAGATTGTGTAAGGCCTTTTTTTTTTATAATGGCGCATTTCATTTAGAGTGTATGTAAACATTATCAAACATTATCTGAACTGAATATCTTTTCTTCACATGATTAGCCTTACCTTATGTAAAATGAAATTATAAATATAATATTCATGTCTCGATTTGAGATGTAACAATACTTGTTAACAGTCTCATGTCATTACACTGGATCACTTAGTGCTTTAGGAGCATAACATTTATCTTGCATTTTTTTTTGTAGGGCAACAAAAGAAGATCTGGCAGTCTCTTTCCGCACTGCAACTGCAAAGGTATATTTCTTTTTTAGTTTATCAGTGTGTTTTTTCTTCATATGGTAAGGGTTAACATGGCTAATAATTGTCATTCTTTGTTGGTTGC
Source organism: Coix lacryma-jobi var. lacryma-jobi (assembly GCA_009763385.1). Lineage (NCBI taxonomy): Eukaryota > Viridiplantae > Streptophyta > Magnoliopsida > Poales > Poaceae > Coix > Coix lacryma-jobi. Next base: position 125,866,464 of record CM019831.1, read on the forward strand.
AGTCTGTCTACCAATGGATCATAAAGCCTCAAAGCATAATAAAAGAGAATGAGTTGTTTCTTCCTGGTCGGATGTCATTTATTTACAATATGGTAATGTCTTAAAAAGATGCTCATGTTAATTTGTGTGTCTGGAGTTGTTTATGATGTAGTTTAGAATAATCATGCATTGCTAATTATAGGCATTAAGTCTTCCCTACCCTCCATAGAAATGACCATAACCAGATGCATACATTATTTTATTTTCATAACTCATTAGTGTTTATTTGTAATAACAGACATATGCTATCCAAAATATTCTGAGAAATTGAAATTATGTTGATGTATTGTTTTTTAAGTTTTTAAGATATATTTAGCCTTCTTATTCTGAGAAGGTAAAATGCTTATGTTATTATTATTTGTTGCCTTTTCGATTATACAATATGCATGATTTTGTTTCATTCTATAATAAATATTTGTCCGTTTTTCTGCTCATCACCTGAAGCGCAGAATTTTAATCAGTTTTCTGAAGTTCTTATCTAGGAACTGAGTAGCCATCTGATTTTATTATGCTTCATAGTATTCAAGTATAGTGTTGATTTATTTTATATCTCTGATGGTATGATTTATACTTCATGCAAAATTGATTGCTGTTGCAGTGCGTGATGGCCACATAGTTGCAACTAACACTCATACAGTACTCTCTCTATGTTCATGTTCTGTTAGGGCAACCATGAATCACATGCTAGAAACCATAAGTGGCTCACAGTTGGGATGTAATGTTTAAATTTGCTAGATACAAACTTTCCACTGATTTTTCTCAGAAGCACAGAATAGAGATGTAGAGGTTCCAGTATAGCCTATTCTCATGAACTAGCCAATATTCTCTAGTTAATAGTCATTTTCTTTTGCATTCCAATTTATGCTGTATCATTTCATCTGCCTCTGCCTTTTTTTTCCGCTTTGAAGATTCCATTAGTAATCTTAATAAATCTTCTTTAAATCCAACCAGGAGGAGGGACTAACCAATGATATTCCAACAACTCTTCATAGGAGCAAAGCTGATTGCCCTGTACCAGAGGTATTAGACAATATGGCGTATAACTTGTTGGATTGTCTTGTGAGTTTTCTTAATAACCTTCTTACTTCTGCAGGAGATGGTAACTGTCAGCGTGGATGGTTCTGTACTTGACAGGATTGCTAAAATTATGACATACCTTCGACTTGGATCTTCAGGGAAGGTCTTAAAGAAAAAGAAAAAGGAAAGAGATATAAAAGGTGTGTCTTCATGAGGATAAATCATAAATGTTATACTAGTAGATGTAGATCCTGTTGAGTTAGAAACTGAGAACAGGAAAATTTGCATGGTAAAGACATGAAACAATATGCTAAAGTGATTCTTTTTTTGTAAGAACTGTGTATTTTTATATTTTAGTTAAATAGTAAAGTAAAGTTGCACTTTTGTCAGGGTGCATGAGTCTTGTTTCAGTTGTATTTATAATCTTCTTTTAGGCATTGTCTTGGTGCTTGATGGATTAGATATCTAGCTAATGCATTATGTTTGCTACAATGCAGGGAAGAACAATTTACCAAGCGGTGACTATGACGAGGCTGTAAAACCTACCCAAACTAATGGTTCTGCTTTGAAACATCAACCAGATATGCCACCACCACCAGCTCCGCCCCCTCGGAGCAATAATTTCAATGGAAAGGAGAAGCAGTCGGTTCCTATTGCTAGAGCAGATGACGATGACATTTTTGTCGGAGATGGAGTTGACTATTCAGTTCCTAACAAGGAAATGAGCCAAAGCCCTGTTTCTGAGGATATGGAGGAGTCACCACATAACCATCAGAAGCAGTCCTATTTCACTGAACCCATGTATGGCCCAGTACCACCATCTGAATCTGCTCAAGCTTGGCAACAGCCGGTAAGCCAATAAATGTTCAGAGACGTTCTGATGGATACCTGTAATTTGAACCACACTTTGAATGTTATACACTGACAATCTATTTCTTATTTCTCCATATTCAGACACCTGCTATAACCAATTTTTAGTTTTCTGTACATTTTATTCAACTTGGTCTAATAATACCTGATGTCTCGTCTGGTGCCAGAATGGGTATGATGCTGTTCAAGCCCAGATGGCAGCTGCTGGATATCAAGGCGATTGGTCAGGCTATGTGTATGCAGAGCAGCCGTTGGGTTATCAAGAACAGTATGTGCAACAAAGCACTGAGGAATATGATGTGCTAGCTGACCCTAGTCTATCCCAGGATCCAAGGTTCATGACTCAAGCAGACAAGGATCGGGGTCTAGGTTCTGTTTTCAAACGTGATGATCAAAGGTTGAATCAGCTGAGAGAAAAAGATGCACGAGAGAGAGATCCAAATTTTATTTCAGATAGTTACTCAGAGTGTTATCCTGGCTACCAGGAGTATAATAATGAGATTGCAGGGAGCGATGATGAAGATGATTTATCAAAGATGGATATGGGTGGACGGGTAAGTGAAATGATTTGGATCATATGCACAAAAGTCCCCTTGCTGATACAAGTTATGCCTGTGACTGGTTCCTGTGAAATTGCAGTAGATAGCCATGCCATAGTTAAACCTTTTCTATGTTGATGTTGCTTTTGAGTTGATTTGCACTGATAAGTTGTTTCTGCATGTTTTTTCTTCATTATGCATTTGAATATTAAAAATAGCAGTGTCCTAACTGCTCTTGTGATACCATACTTTTTATGTACTGTCTGTCTAGTATTGAGCATAATCCCAAAACTGTTGTCCTGATATTTGTCTTGTTATTTGGCTTGCGCATGCTCTGATGTTTACCTTTTGATATACTCCCTCATTAGGTCGTTTTCGCTTGTCGTAAGTCAAACTTCTCTAGCTCTGACTAAGCTTGTAGAAAAATGGACAAACATCTAGAACATCAAACAAGGTTCATTGGATGCACCATGATATATTTTGAGAGTGCATTTATTTGATATTTCTTGGATCGATGTTACAGAAGGATGGAGATATTGATGCAGATGTGATCCATAGGATCAAAGCAGGGTGGATGAAGTGGCGCCAAGCATCTGGTATTCTCTGTGACAAGAGGGTACCACAAAAACTCAAAGACAAGTTTTATAGGACGGCGATTAGACCGGCTATGTTGTATGGAGCAGAATGTTGGCCTACTAAAAGAAGACATGTCCAACAAATGAGTGTTGCAGAAATGCGTATGTTGCGCTGGATTTGTGGCCACACAAGGATGGACCGAGTCCGAAATGACGATGTTCGTGACCGGCTAGGGGTGGCACCAATTGAAGAAAAGTAGGTCCAACATCGGTTGAGGTGGTTTGGTCATGTCCAAAGGAGACCTCCAGAGGCACCAGTGCATTGTGGAGTTTTAGCCCAAGATTTTCATGTGAGGAGAGGTAGAGGTAGACCGAAATTGACGTGGGAGGAGGCAATAAAGAGAGATCTAAAAAGTTGGGATATACCTAGAGATCTATGTTTAGATAGAAATGCATGGAGAGCAGCTATTGACGTGCCTGAACCGTGACTAGGGTCTCTTGTTGGGTTTCAACTCTAGCCTACCCCAACTTGTTTGGGACTAAGAGGCTTGGTTGTTGTTGTTGTTGTATTTATTTGATATTGTAGATGTGAATATATTTTCCTATAAACTTACAAGTTTTGGATTAGGACAAAACTAAAACAACTTAGAATTTGAAATGGAGCAATTAGTTGCCGCTGCTTCTGCTGCAATTATGGCTTTTGGTTTAAAACGGTTTACTCAATTCCATGATCACATCTGTTGTGGAACAATACATAAATTTTTGGGACCATCTCTGTATTTTATTCTGATATATGATTCTTGAGCAGGCTAAGGGCCGCCTTCACAGGTGGGATTTTGAGACGGAAGAGGAGTGGGCTAAGTACAACGATCAGAAAGAAGCCATGCCAAAGGCCGCTTTCCAGTTTGGGGTGAAGATGCAGGACGGCAGGAAGACGAGGAAGCAGAATAAGGACCAGAAGCTCACCAATGACCTCCACAAGATAAACAAGATCCTGGCTCGAAAGAAGGGTGAGAAAGATGGGGCCGACGATGGTGGCCATTACGATGATGATTTGCCTGGTGCAAAGAAACAACGTGGCTGAAGTTACTCGATCATTTTTGTTTCTTCTAGCACTGGTGTAAGTGTAACTAGTTACAGCACCATGTTTAGTTGGCAGCTGTGTTCAAGGTTCCGGTTTGAAATATGTTGAGAGCTCTTGATCTGAAACAATCGAAGAATTATGTCTGTATTTAATTAGAAAAATGCAAAAGCCCTATTTGCAATGAATGAGCTATGAGCACTTTCCGAAGGTGCTGTATTGCAGGCGTTCTCAATCTGGTGAGAGCTGTGAACAGCTGTTGTCGATGGAATGCTGGCCATATTTTCATCTGCTTTGGAAACCCCGTCCCCTGCTGCTTTTTGTTGATTCTGGTTTGTCCTTCGAACGAATGTGATGTTTATGTCATAATGAAACATAATCAATCAAGAATTCAAGGACACTTGCAGATGGATGCATCCATTTACAGTTTGAGCTTGCAAAAGGCACCAAGTTCAGATTGAAATCTAAGACATACGAGAACATACAAGACAGTTTTGTTTGTATATAGAAAAATTAAAACAGTTTTGTTTGTATATAGAAAAATTTAGTACATAGTTTGACTTAATGAACTGTACATACTGTGAATTGTATTTGTAATTAAGCCAAACTATGTACCGAAATATTGTATATATATAAATAAATCTGTTTTATTTTTTCGCTAGGGGAAAAATAATCTTTTTATCCCTAACTTAACACTATTAGCTGTCCAAAACTGACGGAAGGTCATAGAGCCAAATAAATTTTGTTTTGAGGCCATAAAACCAAATTCGAAAGAAAAATGATCATATACCGTAAAACCAGTTTTTTCAGAGTCATACACCTAATTCTCCCATGTTTTATTTGGTCTGTAAGAACACTTGCTCTAATAGAAAAGGTTGTAGCAATATACTATTTCCAAAATTAACATGGAAATTAGTTAAACATTGAGACAGACAATAAACTTATATTTACAAGATTACCTAAACATCCTCATGTTGTATTTAAGAAAGGGAGATGAAGGAAAATGCCAAATTCAAATATGGGAATTTGACTCGTTCAATGGTTAATGGTTCGAGGTTAATATTCTCAACATGTTTGCAACCGGATACGACAACCTATAATGTCCTTTTATCCATACGAGCTAAGAGATTAGCACACTGGCCCGCAGGGACGGATCCAACGGTGAGGCGGGAGGGGCTCAAGCCTCCCTACCGCTGCGGATCCCATAGAGCCCCTCTAGATCCCTTCCGAAAATTTTGTCATGTATGCTTTGAAGAGGAGAGACTGATGTTAAAGATGAACTTTCAGTTCTTCTTGAACTTCAATCCTAAATCCGTCACCACTGACTGGTTAGGGGTGTGTATAAAAGTATAGACGATGGAGTATATATGGCATGTTCGCTATAAATTTTTTTAGGCAGGAGCAACAGTTGTGGCTACAAATAAAAAAAACTGAGCTGCAACTGCATCACAAAGAAGGTGTCGAAGCGAACAAACTTGCCAATAAAATTTAGTAGATAGAGGCTCTGTTCGCTTGAACTTATCAGCTAGCTTATCATTGGGCACTATAATTTTCATATGAATTTTTACAATCATATAAAGTTATATGGAAAGGTTATGATTTTTTAGGATATGATATGCTAGCTAGTGGATAAACATTTCACTAAACAATACATTAATCCTGAGTCCTCTAAAAGCTAGATTATCGACCTTTATAATTCTATTTTAATTTTTTTTAGACGAAAGAAGAACTATATTAAAATATAGCTGGGTACATCATCGTATTACAGGTACTCTGGAAAAATCATGTATCCAGAAACTGATTCTTATCTATATTATACCCATGCTGTGAAAGGCTCAAACACTCAAAACCAAACTTGATTGACGCTTCGTATAGATGACCGCACAGGCAAATACTCAGCAACAGTTGTTTTTGGCCTGAGAACAGATGCCCAACGGACGGCCAACATTCCTGCAGACGGAGTTGAGAAACTTATTCTTTTTCTTCCTTGTGTCTTCCTTCTTCTTCTTTCTGCCACCGAAGAATAAGGAAAACTGATTTGAAAATTATTCTCCCTAGTCCTTCATCGTGGCCCGATCCAACCACAACAAAACGAAGAAGAGACCGGAGAAAATTATTTCATGGCGGCGACAACATCTCCGTCTTGATGCCGAAGCCCGGAAACAAAAGTCTCCATGTTGTCTTATCGATGTAGATGTTGATGCCGAAGTTGTCGCCCCTATCTTCAACAGAGCCACCATAGAGAGACCGGATCCACCCTACCTCCTCGCCATCGCTAGGAAGGAGGAGGAGGAAATACACCTCCAATACCAAGGTCCTTGGCATGGAGAAACCCTAAACCTAGATGACTCGATCTACTAAAAAAACTTATTAAAAACGATGGATCCCCACTCCCTCCGACCTTCGGCGAGATACCGGAGGGGGACCAATGGTGAAGAAGATGACGGCGGCGGCGGCCACACCCTAAGGGCGAGCGAAGGAGTTAAGAACTTACATTAGTCTATAAGATGGTCATGATCGTATTTCGACATCGGCATGGCTTTAAAAGAAAGTAGCAGAAACTTAAAACAACTGTAGATTTTATAGAGTTCTATAATTTTCAAATAAATTTTATTTCCATCCGAATTTATATGGAAACTTTTTATTTCTATAAAATGCATTAAATTGGCAAATTGAAATACCATCATTTCAATTTATGATATTCCCTAAATATTTTTTGAGGACAATTATTATTTAAAAATTCCTTTGCCACGCGAATCCATTGACACATGTCTCCAGAAGAAGACTTTCACGACGATATACCTTCTGGTATAGTGGTGGATAGGGGGCTCCCCAAAAAAATAGACATAGGATTTTAGCTAAAATTAGTCTATTTTTAAAAAAGAAAAATTAGTCTAAAATCTCCCGCGGGCTAGAAAAATAATAGAAAATTCAGTCCAAATCACCTTAAAATCTATCAAAAACCTCTCGTGGGCCAAAAAATTTCGGTCCAAACTCGGTTGTCTATGTATTTAGCCCCCTTTGTGGACTGATTCTGGATCCGCCAATGTCTTCTAGTACTAGGTTGCAACATTTTTTTTTTAAAAAAAAGTCTTATGTATGCTGTTGAATTTGTCGGGGAGACCAGGAGAATATGTGTTTTTGTTTTCAAGGCAAAAAGTGCAGCAGCTTGAATGAAAATCATAGCAACGTTGGAGTGTAGTCGCAAAAAAAAAAGCAACGTTGAAGTGTGCTCTGTCACATTCCCATATGGATGCTCCCTTGCTCTGAAAATGGTGGCTATCACCGATTGGATTGGAGCAAGCGGCGAATTTTTTTTTTAAAGCCCGGAAGATTGACAATGATGTTGGCAACATTAGCGAGAAAGTTGTCACAATGATGTTGTTGTACAGCATTAGGGCCTGTTTGGAACGTAGGAATTTCACAGGAATCACGCGGGAATTTCACAGGAATCAGTTCAATTTCACAGGGCCTGTTTGGAACGTAGGAATTTCACAGGAATCACGCGGGAATTTCACAGGAATCAGTTCAATTTCACAGGAAAAACGCAGGAACAGAGAAAAAAATCCTGCATTCCAAACAGGGCTTAAACTACAAAGTGTCTGAATATTCCTTGTGTTTGGTTCAGTGGGTTCAGGTTAATAAGAGTGTGCTGTTTTATTTTTCAGTTTCGCTTTCGTTAGAGTCTTTGGGTTCACGCACGCATCGGTTGTTGACCGTCCTATTCCTATAGCACTGCAAAAGCACAACAGTTTCTCTGCGTTGGTTGTCGCTGTTTGTTTGCGTGCGTACTGTTGGGACAACTCCTGCTCCGGTCTTCCCAGCGGCCAAGGCGAGTGTAGCTGCTGCCTGCTTCACCACCAATTAGGTGTGGTAAAGGTCTTAAAATTTAGTCTCGTAAATTTAAGAATCGAGCTTAATAAAGATCGGACCATATAATACTATATAATTTTAAACTAAAAATAAAAATGATCAAGTTAAATTGTGAAGAAGTAATAAATGCCTACCACCAATGGGCGTGCGTAGGAGTCGAGTGGTCCAAGATGTATGTATGTATTTGTCCCATTCCATTAATCCATCCCGTCATTGTCCTTTTCAATGCCGTAAACACTTGAAACCATTCTTTTGCAGGCAAATTACGGATGTTGCGCCAACCAATGCGCCATCTCTCTAGGATTCTGAAAACAGTCCCTTGGGAATTACATACAGTACAAAAACAGCACATAAAAAGGGGGGGGGGGGGGGGGGGGGGGACAGGAATATGCTACACAATTAAAGAAGAAGAAGGTGATAAGGAAGAAAACAAAATATTCTGCTCTTGTGTACTCTCTCCGTATCACAAATAGAGTTCGTTTTGGACAGCGACACAGTCTCCAAAGCATAACTTTGACCACTTATTTCTTTAAAAATATTTGTTATAAAGTGGTATATATACACTTTTATGAAAGTACTTTGCAAGATTAATTTATTTATATGATTTTTACATTTCTAAACTCAATAATTTAAAAGTTATTCATGATTTATATTTCCAATGTTTGACCGAAAGCTTTTCCAAAACGAACTCTATTTGTGATACGGAGGGAGTATGTGATTAAACTTAACGCTTTGTTCGGAAGAATTTATCCATGGTTGCGTTTGCGATTAACACTGTTTTATTGTGAGAAAAAAATAATGTTTTCTGATTGGAAAGCAATATTGGTTTTGACTGATTAGCTTAAGCCAACACCGCTTGAGATTGATTGAATCCTTAATGAAAATAGCAAGAGTTATCTTATTTCTTTAGACTGAGCGAATATTATATATATTTTTCGTCGCAAAAAAAAAACTACATAGTACATTCTGATACACGCTAGCAGATAGCGTGCTCACCCATGTGCTGAAATCCCTGTGTGGATCAAGAGCAATGCATGCCTTTGCGCCCAGCGAGACAGGGGTCATCACTCATCAACCATCGTTGTAGTCAGCTCTAACCTTTTTGGCTTTCCTGTCTTTTCTTTTGGTGGCTGATGAATCGTCCCTCTCGTCAGTCGTCAGTCTCTCTCTCTCTGGCGCTTTCGGTTCGGCAGCTGGCTGCACTGCACACAGTCTGCCTCCACTCCACACTCCACCTTTTGCTGTCGCCTTCCCTGCTCCCTCCCTCCCTGGGGGGAAATTTACGTATTTACCATTATAACGGATGACACTCGTCCGTTTCTCATCCTTATAATAACACTTACATATTTACCACTGGAGGCACGGTTTAAACCTCTTTTTTACCACATCCGCGCATGTGGCATGCCACGCCCGCGTGACACGCTGGCGCTGAGTCAGCACGGGTAGGCGAAATGTCCTCCATGCCCCTGCCCTTCTCATTACCTGTCCGCGTCGGGTCGCCCTCTTCTCTCTCTCTCATTTCGTTCCCCCACCGCCGCCGACGCCTTCGTGCTCCTCAGTCCACCGCCGCCTCCTGCTCCCATCCCGTGTCCCCGGCTCCACGGCGACCGGATCTGATGTCAAACAGGGCGGAGTCATCCCGCAGTAGCCAGGCGACGCGGAGGCTCGCACCGTTTGTAGCAGGTAAAGAAACTGGACTCCCTTTGATGGTATGCCCCCTTTGCCACCTTGCTCGTGTGTTGGAGCTTCGAGTCAAGCAAGATACCCTGAACAAGGGGCGCACCTTCTTCAAATGCCCAAGAAACGGGGTCAGTTCGAGTTTCCAGTTCCCATCTATTTTTTGTGTTTGTGACCAAATCAAGGGTTTCACGTTTTCTTAATCTTAGTTTGCAATTTCCTGAAGTTATGTTCGTACTATCGGTGGCCGAATGAGTACTTCGATGATTTGGTTGCCCAGAAGATCATCAGGGTCAGCTTCGAGCAGATTGAGGGGGTGGAAGAAGGATCAGAGGATAGTGGGGCAAGTGTCAAAGATGATGATGCTGTGAAGAACCTAGAGAAGAAGCTGGAAAAAATGATGCGCAAAATGAACTTTTTAGTTCTTTGTCTTGCTATTGTTGTATTGGGAGTTGTAATCAAATCTTGGTTGTAATGGCCTGATGTAGGAATGTTAGAATGAAACTGTCATGTATCTTTTATTCAATGAATCAGCTGTTGTAGTTGTTCACTTGAGCGGGACCTATCATGTATCTTTTATTTCTATAAATGTGCAGTTGCAATTTTCATAAATTGAATGAACAATTCCAATTGAATGAACAAACTACCATGACAATGAAAGCAAAAACAATTAGAGGGACACAAGCAACAATATAACATAAAATAGGTTCAGATATTTGGGGCAAACTGTGGCCATTACATATAGAGTTTTCAGGCCTTTGCCCATTACACAACACATATAAAATAGGTTCAGATTGTTGGGATTCCCTGATTGTTTGGTACCCATCTCATTACATAATAAGGCGGCCATACAAAATGACAGTTTTTGGCCATCTAGATTTTACAAAAGTTTCATCGCCACATCAAGACATCTGATTTGGCAGGTACCACTACCAGTCACCATCCAGAATCACTTGCCCTTGCCTCCTTTCTTCTTAGGTGTTTTCTTAACTTTAGTTGCCAACTTTTTCTTCCTTGGTGTGATTTTCTTGGGAGGCTCCACCTCTAATTGCAGCTCCTCTTCAGGGAATAGTGTCCTGTGGTGTTGATATTTACAGTTAATGGTTGTAATTGTTAGTTCAAGGTTTAAAAACCTTAAAGAAGAGAACATCCAGACCTCCTAGCTGGTGTAGAAGCTGTAGATTTTTCTGGGACATAAACTTGTAAAGCCATTACTTCAAGGACCTCTTCCTGAGCCACATTTGCTGCAACTTCAGCTCTGGTAGCTTCTTCTTCTTCCCTGGCTGCTGCTTCTGCTGCCACCCTTGCTGCTGCTGCCTTCAGTTCTGCTTCTTCAGCCTCCCTCTTTGCTTTTGCAGCTGCTTCTCTGGCCACTGCCCCTCTTGTCCTTGGAGTTAAAGTTTCATCACCACCAACATCTTTCTTGGCTTTCTTCCTCCCAACCTTGACAGTCTTCTTCTTTGTTCTCTTCCTGCAGCAGATATGGAATGTGTTAGGAGAGACAAAACTGTATAAACTAACAGGAAAAAAATAGGGTGGGAAGGCACCTTTTTTTGGTTCCAGTTAGGGAGCATTTCCAGCTACCACCCCTATGACCATACTCTTTGCAGTTAGGGCATCTGACTTGCCTAGTAGGTTTCCCTCCTGTTTCCCTAGCTGGTTTAAGCCTATTTTTTCTCTGTCTTCCAGGTTCTTTCTTTTTCTGAGTTGGAGGGTGCAGTTTGAAGCCCTTATCTACCTCCGGCCACTGATTCCTATCAGTGATGTTAGGAATTATGCCTTCATATGCTGCTTGAAACTTGGCCACTGAGTAATAGTTATCCACAAATGATCCCATATTAGGCTGCCTCATGCTGGTAATCACAGTCAAGGCATGTGGGCATGGTTTACCAGTCACTTGCCACTGCCTACATGTGCAAATTTTGTTAGCTAAGTATACAACATGTCTTCTAACTTCCTCATCTTTGTATACCTCTGTGACCTCAGCTTGATTTGGATGGCATTTGGAAAACTTTAAGTGTCCTAGTCCCCTAGAGGCTGCATTCAGTTGCTGGATGACAGCAGGCAATATACCAGGAGGCATGGCTGCAGAAATCAATCTCCTTTTGGCAAACAAGACCATTATCTTCTCCCTAATAGCATCTGCCATGCAATGAACAGGCAGGTCCTTGTGCTCTTTGATCCAAGCATTCCAACATTCTGCTAAATTGTTGTTGATGTAGTCACACTTGATGTCAGCACAAAATTTGCTTCTTGCCCATAGAAAAGGATGGTGCTCATTCAACCACTTCTGCACATCTGGACTAGCTGCCAGCACCTTGTCAAAAAAAACTTGAACTTATGTGGAGAGTATGCTCTAGCTGCAGGCCACATGTTTTTACCATAGACATCACCACTATAGTACTTCTTCATGTATTCCATTAGGTGCCTAAAACATTCTCTCATCTCTGCCTGTGGAAACACTAGTTTAACAGCTGACTCTAGGCCCTTGCATGCATCTATGCAGATAGCTAGCTTATCCATGGGACCAACTGTTTTTCTAAGTTGTTCCATAAACCAAACTCAATTATCCTTTGTCTCAGAGTCAAATAATCCCCAGGCCAAAGGAAACATCCAATTGTGACCATCTAGAGCTAAGGCTGCAGGCATGTGGCCATTCCACATGCCATTCAAAGTTGTGGAGTCTATACTAATATAAGGCCTGCAACCATTCAAGAAACCATCTATGCTAGCTTCAAATGCACAGAAGAATCTGCTAAACCTAACTGTACCATCCTCATCAGTGGTAGTGTCTATCTCTACCACACTACTAGGTGACCTCAATTCTATCTCTGCCTTGAACCTATACAACCAATCAAATGAATCATTCCACTTACCAAATAGCTTCTCTGCTGCTCTCTTTGTCCCATTGTACACTGTCTGGTAGGGGATGTCAAGGTTGTATTTGTAAAACAACTCATCTTTTACTTCTTTGGCTCCCATTGATGGCTTCCTCTTCAACAATGGGATTGCTCTCTCTGCCACCCATCCTATTGATGCCATCTTGCTGACAACTCTTTGTCTAGATGCACAATTATGCTCCCCCTCATTAATTTGTATCTGCATTTTGAAAACACAACCTATAATTAAAAATTGCACAATAAAAGAACCATACAGTGCATAAGTCTCAGATTTGTAAAAAATATAAGGAAAAAAATGCAGAAAGTATACCCTGACACTGCCATCGTGCTGAGTTCTACCTCTAATTATCCATGGACAGCCTAGAGCAGCACAATGACCCCTGAACCTTTCTGTGTCTGAATGCTTAGTGGCAAGCTCAAACTCCTTCACTATAGCATGTTGTCTAACAGCTAGCCTAAACTCATCCATGCTGGGATAGGAAATTCCTATACTCATATCAGGATTATCCCTGTCCCATTCATACATTGGCTCTTCATCAACCAAGTCATCAACATCAACAGCTGCTTCATTCATATTTGCCTGCATCTCTGCTGACATAGCTGGAATTGGCACCTCCTCTCTCATATCAGCTTCTTCTGTTGCCGCAGCATGCTTGAATCCCATTGCCTCATATACCTTGTCCTCATCAACAAGCTGCGTAGCTAGACCATCATCATCAGGGTTCTCTTCTATGGTTAAAGTAGTCCAATCAACTATTGTTACAGGCTCTTCAGTAGGTTTTGGTGGGAAGCTGCAGGTATCACCACACCCTTCAACATCATTAGGCACATCATTTGGTTCATTGGTCACATCAGAGCGACATCTAGTAGCAGACCTTCCATTGTCAACATACTTATCTTTCCTAATAACATCTACTGCAAGAATAGCCAACCTCTCATCCCATCTGTCCTTAATCATTTGGTGGACATGCTCATCCCTCCTAAGCTTCCACTCAGAGCCAGTGTCTTGGTCAACAACCCAGATTGCAGGTGTTTGAGACCGCCCCCATATAATTTTTGTGGCCAAATCGTCATGTAACTGAGCCAGAGAGTACTGATTGTTCCTATCAAACCATAACTCATGTTTCTGCTCTGCCATGTCCACTAGTCCATACTCATCTTCAGCGACATATTTAGCAACCATAACAACTAGTCTAAACGCATTGCCAGGATCGATCCTGGCATAATCATAAACAGTGAAACACATAAGGAACTACGGGATTACTCTGCACTTTCAGTAGGTCACATGGGTTAAGGACTTACCAAGGAGGACAACCATCGCTAGCCATTGATTGCAACAATGTAGATGACGACCTACTACATCACAAGCCTACGAAGCAAGAAACCCGAGTAAGAAGTCGGCCAGTGACCATGGACCCTAACCCTAATCGACACAGTCCAAAGGGGGAGGAGCAAGGCCACGTCACATACCTTTGATCCGTCGCGGCGGGTTCAACCAGCGGTCACCAATGTCACCAGATCCGGTCGCCGTGGAGCCGGGGACACGGGATGGGAGCAGGAGGCGGCGGTGGACTGAGGAGCACGAAGGCGTCGGCGGCGGTGGGGGAACGAAATGAGAGAGAGAGAAGAGGGCGACCCGACGCGGACAGGTAATGAGAAGGGCAGGGGCATGGAGGACATTTCGCCTACCCGTGCTGACTCAGAGCCAGCGTGTCACGCGGGCGTGGCATGCCACATGCGTGGATGTGGTAAAAAAGAGGTCTAAACCGTGCCTCCAGTGGTAAATATGTAAGCGTCATTATAAGGATGAGAAACGGACGAGTGTCATCCGTTATAATGGTAAATATGTAAATTTTCCTCCCTCGGGCCCCAAAAAAGAAACGCTCGCGCAGACGCGCACACACCTCCCAGCACCACCCTGCCCGCCCCCGCAGACGCCGCAGTGTGTGTGTGTGAGAGAGAGAGAGAGCCAGGCCGAGCAGCTTACTGGCGGCGGCGACGAGCTGGAGAAGAAGGAAGGAACATGGCCAGGCCGGCGGCGCTGCTCCTCTTCCTCCTAGTGCTCTCCGCCTTTGAGGCCGGGGAGCTTCCACGCTGCTCTGCTGCTGCCGCCGCCGCTGCTGCAGGTACCTCCAAATCCGCATCCCTCCCAGGCACAGATTCTTGCTTCTGCCTTCGGTTCAGTGGCTGCTCCCATCCCAACCTACCCGCTCCATGCCTCCATCGAGTAGCTAGCCTCCTAGCCAGGGAGCTCAGATTGAGCTACACTGCTCAGTAGTAACTGTTTGCTCCAATTCCCCCCGCGAGCAGATCTTAGCAGCTAGGCCACGCCAGTCACTTGTTTGCTGAATTGCTGCTGCTAGCGGAGCACCAGTTCAAGACTTCCAGCTGTGCAGGCATTCCAGTGGTCTCTCTTCCTGTTTTTTTCGTAAATTTCGTTTCTTGTTTGGAAATGGGGAACAGGCTGCTGCAAGTGCAGGCTACCACCACCACTCACACACATAGGAGTAGTAACAGTAAAGTAAAGGGAACCGCACCCATTCTCTCCCCTTCCTTTTTTTTTTCAGAAATGGGGTGCCAGGACAGAGGGACTTGCTATATTTCAGGAGAAATTCAGACAACGATCCTTCACAATCGACTTGTACAACTGACAGCTCGCAAGAGACAATTCACAGTTTTTTTTTCCATTCTATTCTATAGCCAAATACTAATGATAAAATTACATGTTGCCTGGACAACAACAAAGAATGATGCACCTTGAGACATAGGAGAAGTGCAGGATAAATCATAGATGGGGACAAGAGTTACTACTAGTTTACCCTTGGCTTAATTAATTGGTGTTACTTCGTCAGACTGAACTGAAGAATTCTCAAGCACAATCACTGTGCTGTGTTGTGCAGGTAAACCAGCCGTCCTCGTCCATGATGACTTGAGTCCGGTCCAGGACACCAGCCCCATCGCAACAGTCCCCTCCAATAACCCGACGCCCACCATTATCACCGTGCCTTCCACCAACCCCACCATCACCATCCCTTCCTTGAACCCTCTGCCCACGCCCATCACAGCCCCCTCAACAAGCATCCCTTCTCCTTTTTCCACCGTGCCGCCGCCGGTTCCGGTCATATATCCGCTGCCAACGCCTTCAACCTCCTTCCCACCAGCTGTGCCGGTCACCAATCCCGCTGTCACCACGCCTTCCACGGTCCCTCCGTTTACACCAACACCGTTCAACAACCCACCGGCAGTGTCCAACCCAACCCCGACTCCTGCTCCTACGGTCACCGCTCCAGCTGCGTCAGGCCGGCAAGTCTGGTGTGTGGCCAAGCCTGCTGGCTCAAGTGAAGCTGCGCTCCAGAATGCGTTGGACTATGCGTGTGGCATTGGAGGCACTAATTGTTTGGCGATTCAGCCGTCGGGGAGCTGTTACTATCCAAATACCATCCAAGCCCATGCATCCTATGCTTTCAACACTTATTACCAGAGGAACCCTGTGCCTTCCAGCTGTGACTTTGGGGGGACGGCGATGCTCGTCACTGCTAATCCGAGTAAGAATGTCTTCCTCTTCTTGCACTGGTTCCAGCTGAATCATCCTGGTGCGTTTCCTTTCATTTTAGTGTTCTGAGTGATCTTATGGCAATCGACTGCATCATTGCAGGCTCAGGGAGCTGTGTCTTTGCATCGTCATCGCCATCGTCATCAAGGTGGGAATTCAATACCTGCATTGTGATAACTAGTGCGGAACCTTTGCATTCTAGCGTCTCTGGCAATGATGGATGCAATCATATGGTGAAACTCGTGTTCTATCTCTGCAGCTCTACTGCTGGATATGATCCTGCGTCCACGACTAATCCATTGTCATCATCGTCTGATTCCGACTCGGGAGCACCAGTGCTGAATGCCAGCGGGGCAGGTTCTTCTGAATCATCAGATTTTGGCTTCGATATCCCAGGAGCTGTCAATTTGGGCAGCGGTTGGAGGTCAGTCTCGCCACCCAACTGGCCATGGGCAGCTCTGGTCTGGATTCTTGTAGCATTGTGTGTGCACAAAGAAGGGATGGTCTGAAAACTTGTGAGAGAAGCTCCAGTATTTTGGGGATAGGTTGCAAAGTAGCTTGGTGATGTAGAGACTAGTAGAGAGCTACAAAGCTAGAGAATCAGGCCTTAGCATGACTAAGTTTGTCGACGTTATGTATGAAGTATGGTGCTCCAGTTAGCAGTAGGAACTGGGAACTGATGTAGTCCTGATGGATGAACTTGCACTCACCCTGATCGGACACTCAGGACTCTAGTGTAGATGTAGGCATGTAGCTGCTGCTTGTGCTGCTGGTAGTTGTAATGCAAGTACTGCTTTGCCTCTTATGGCTTATGGGTGAGTGAGCTGAACAACTAATGGAATGCAGTGTGTGGTTTTGTTTTAGCTGCTGGTCTGTGACACCGTAACAGTTATACAGATCAAAAGGAAGGGAAGAGAAATCTCTAACTAAGGCACACGTAAAAATGTTAATACCATCAATAAGTTAACATGTTTGAATCTATAAATGTTTCTGAATATCAGATACATCTTATTGTACATACTAGAAATCTGCAATGGCAATTTCTGCATAATAAAAAGGGAAAAATTCATTTGCTATTCGAGTTTAAACAAATAAACAGGATGTCTTATTTATGACATCCTGAACCCTATGAGTTTGAATCCAAATTAGAAGAACATCCCCTGGAAAATGGCATGGGAAAAGGACTGAGCCAAGTCTGAAGTCAGTGTTGCAACATGGACAGACAGCATTGAACACAGTGGAAACCTGTATGAATCGTAGGCACTCACAAATCAAGTGGCACTTAAGTTGAGATGATTAGGAAAATTTATTCGTGCTATGCTGACTGCAGGCATCCGACGAAAAATAATGGTCACCGCATAGCCGTAAATTGTGTAGAAAAGAATTCCATGTCTTGCCCCTCATAGTACAGAAGAGAATACTTTGCTGGTTTGCCACCAGTATGATCAACATGGTTATTGTATTTGATCTTTGTTTAAAAAAATGTTGTATTTGTTCTCATAAACAAGAAAGTACCAGAAGAGGCAGCTCCGGTTTGCAATTGTAAGATTTTGTATATTTTTATGAGCAATTTCAGAATGATAGATAGCCTTCCATTTTAGGAGCCATGTATTGTGTGACGAGCCTCTTTATAATTGTAAATGGCACTTACAATATGTACTATGTCATCACATATACTAGTATTTCATTGTTATAAGGCAATGTTTGCATTGGGGCAAATTAGGAATTGACCTATAGGATTTGGGAGGGAAATGAATCCAAGGGTGGATTGGGTCCAATTGTTGCCTCCAAAATTGCAGTTCAGTATCGTGGCAACGGCTAAACTTAAAATCGGATTCCCTCTGGAATGATATGGTGAACAAGTTTGGGGAGGCCAACGGATCATCTGGTGAAGAGGCCCAGTGTCAGTGAGTGGAGATTCAACGGCCGGGTGAGGAATATACCACGCTAGATGATATGGTGTAGTAACAAGGAAAACCCAGTGAGGGTGCACAGAAAAGTTTGAAGTTGCAAAATGTTTGCAACGACTATTCGAGGGGGAGACTGTATAATATGAGGTTGCCTCGCTTGTGTATGCTAGAGTGGCATAATGTTGTGACAAATTAGAGCAAGTGTTTTTACACTCCATTCACCCTCTCAAGAACAACAAGATCACATCCAAGACTAATAGGCTATGATGGACACTATAATTCATCCTTGTAAAGCCTTAGAGCTTGAGCTTCAGATCTTTTTGAGAGGTATAATTGTGAATCTAAGACCTTGAGGTTGTTGTGACCTTCCAATATTGTGAAACCAGCCAGATTTCACAATTAATATACTTGTTGGCAAAGACATTCTCAAGCAAATTAATATACAGATACTTATACCACCATACGAACAAGTCACCAAGAGCATCATACTTCAGTGAGGAAGAAAAAAGGCAGCAGGTACACAAAACCACCCTCATACTACACTGATGCATCACTACAGCCTGACAGCAGCAACAACACAAAGAAGGCAGGGATAGGAGTCCTCATCCTACATCAGCAGGAATCATCAAACTTGGCTCTTTACATACAAGCACAGCTTAACTCCGCAGATTCAGTCGTCGGAAGCAGCAGCCATCACTCTTGCTGTTTTGGTTACAAGACTCAACACCAGCTCAGTCAATTTCTTCAGACAACCAAATCATGGCAAACTTCCACAACTCCACTTACCTTTCCAATCCCCTTCGTTGGAACATCAAAAGCATCACTGCTCCTTTCTTACAAGCTATGAAGGATTCCCAATTCAAGGTTCACAAAATCCCAAGGGCAATGGACATGACGGCTAATTCTTTAGCTCATCAAGACTTCAATGCTAATTTTGTCTCAACTGTATTTACTTGTAAAGCTGACCATCATAGGCACCTTGATCAATGCCCCATCCAAATGGCACTCACTACTGTACGTTGGGAGCCATGTAACATTCTACATGTAAGATAAGATGCTGTTAAATTAATATATACCAGTTAATCAGTTATAAAAAAACTGATGAGGTGAAATTCCCAGCATTGGGTCTCACCTGCTGTTCACCGCTCCACCTTTCACTGTTCATCACTACTGCAGGGCATGACACATGACACCGTCAGGTTGCCCTTACACAACATCACCAGTTAACCACCATCTAGGATCAGCAGCACCACAATAACTTTAATAACCCAGCCAAGGACAAGAAAAATGGAACCCATATAGTAACACCACAAGCATTAATCCAGTGATTCCAGTCAGATATAACTGCTGCAGCCAACTTATCCGTAGTCTAGCCATGGGATTGCTTGGTGTTTACACTAGGTATTTAGTTATAGAACAGCATGATAATTACACTAGCTAGTTTTTTCAGCGACGCCATTCTCGGCAGGCCCCTCGTTCTTCACTTCAAGTGCCTGATGAGGCACCTCGCTCATCGGTTGAGGAATTGGCAGGCTCCCAAAATCTTGTGGGAAGAACTCAAAGTCTGGCCCAAAGTTGAATTTGACTACACAGTTTGGCTCGTTAGGCATTGTATACAGTGACGCGGCTGGGAAATACCTCCCTCCAGGAATGTCCTTGAAGGCACTGCCTTGGCATACTCCATTTTTGAAGTAGCATATCTCACTTCCTGCATATGCAAAAAACATGGATACTTATTAAACCTTCTGAACAAATGAAATAATAGATGACAGATTCTACAAAAGTGAAAGAGCCATTATTGGAGACATCCTTTTCTATTCATGCATGCAGAACATGTTGTAATCTAATGGGATGCAAAAGCACACGCCTACTACAGTATATGTTTGAACAATGAACAACCAGCATCCCAACATTCTAGCACTAATTGGCTAATTGAAAACCTCTCAAGCATAACCAATCGGGATTTCCGACAACACTATCAAAAATCAATATTAAAGATGCAACTTATTTATGCATGGAAGCTACTAAAACACACTTCAATAAATAAATACTGAAGATGCACATTCTTATTCATGTCTGGAAGCAACTAGTACCAAATGAAAAGAAAAGGTTATACAAGATGCAATGGTGTAAATACCACTGAAGATGCACATTCTTCTTATTCATGTCTGGAAGCAACTAGTACCAAATGGAAAGAAAAGGTTATACAAGATGCAATGGTGCCACAATGACAGGAGATGTAAAGTCCCAAAAAAAAGGTTATACCACAATATAAATTTTCAATTAGCATCCTAGTACCAATACAGTAATAAAAATCCCTACTGCAATGCATAACAAGGAATATCGCAATATCATAACAACAAGCTGGGTAAAAGAAAGTGTAAATAGCTTTGGTGGCGTGGTAATTGGAAAGGGAGATGCCAGCATGGGGAGAGCACAATAGAGGAAGCAATTGTGTTTAGCAAAACGGCAACGGGAATAGTTCAGTCAATTTTATTCCAGCCATCCTTTCTTTTCAGTATATTGGCATTTAGTAAACTTGATAAAAGTATGCATTTCTTTCCAGAGACAATATTGGAGGGACAGCCGTTTGTTCAGATCATTTTTTTCTTGACTAGTCAATCTTAGCAGATATCTCTAGTTCTCTACCTTGTTTATCAGAGCACACCATCCTGAACAATATACAAATGCTCACTCCTTTGAAGAAAAGAAGCACATACTACTGAGAGGAAAACAATGGGAGTCGATTAAAGTACTTAATAAAGATGTTCATTATCTCCAAATGAGCAGAAAAATATGTTCCCAAAAATATTATCTATACAGAAAAAATTATGAACTTAACATGCTGGTTTCAGGATAGCATCAGTTTGATATCATATGCTTCTGCTCGCTTTCCTTATTATGTGTTGATTGGAGCATGCCTCGGCACCTCAGCACTAAACGTCGTCATTAGATGAAAATAAATGACTGGTTGGATTATTGTTTAGACTTTGGAGATTATTACAAGATGAATAAAATAAAGGCCTTGTTTGGTTGCACCTAAATTCACCTCAATCCACGTGGGTTAGAGTGGACTGGTGTGGAACTTGAACTAAATTCCACTCCAATCCCTCCCAAACCATGTAGATGTGTGTGCAGCCAAACAAGCCCAAAAACTAGTATATAGTGTCAGCCATGCTGATATATCAAGTTCATACACATTTCAGTAACCTAATGGTGTCTATAGTGGGGGCCAGGAATTTATGTAGCAGCTAACAGGTGAACTGGGTATCAAGAGTGACAAGTTGTTAAATAAATTCATACACATTTCAGACAACTGCAGAGCAACACATTTTCTGCCTAATTAAACATCAGTACACAATTTCTTCCTATGATGTATAAATTCTGTGGTCCTACTTATTGCTGTATAAGTAACAGAATTGTAAGAGTAGTAATCATGTTGTACACAAACCTGATTACTTATTCAATAAGACATCCCTTTTTATATAAAATTGTCATCTTGAAACCTAAGAAATTCAGTTATGCAATATGGCAAGCAGTTGTATACATCATATTAAATACAATTATGCAAAGCATGAGCAATACATTTTCTGCCCAATTGAACATCAGTACACTATTTCTGCCTATGATGTATAATTTTTTCACGGTCCTACTTATTGTTGTTTAACTAAGACACAATCCTGATTACTTATTAAATATATAAGACATTCCCTTTTATATAAACAAATTTGTCATCGTGAAACCTAACTACCTAAGCAATTCATTTATACAATGCTGCAAACAGCTGTATACATCATATTAAATACTGAGAGACAAACAATACCATAAGAAAGAATGTACTGTGCCATTAGATGGCATTGCAATCTCTACCATAGAAACAAGAGCAATTAAAACAAGTACTCACCAGGGACAGGATCCGGCGTCTTCTGCTCCTCCTTGGGGACTTGCACATGAAAAGGCATTCCCTTGTACTGAATCAGGTCAGGCTGCTTCGGTTCATACCGCTCCCCATCAGGGAGAGAAATGTAGAACCCCAGAACATCTCCTTCCCCATACCCTTCATCAGCATACTTGTCCCTCCAAGCCTTAGTCACCTTGGCGCCATCGACGTCACGGTACCCAAAACCATAGGCGTCGAAGCCGACAGGCGTCTGGAGGTCAGCCTTGTTAGTGGCCCATCCAAGGCGGGTGTGGCCGGTGGGGCCGAGGTGCACGACCCTGACCTCGAAGTACCAGGCCCCCGACGCGACGCCGCGAGTCGCGCGCACCATGCGGAAGCCCTTGGTGCTGGACGCGGTGAGGCGGTCCTCGGAGATCTCGATCCGCTCCGACTTGAAGACGCGGGAGAGGAGCACGGGCTGGCCGGGCGCGTCGTCGGAGCGCTCGGCGGCGAGGCGGGTCGCGGGGACGAGGACGAACTCCTCCTCGCAGCCGGCGCTGGGCCTGGGGTTGGATCCGCCGGCGGCCCCCGCGGCGCCGCCGGGGCCGTGGCCGTGGCCGCCCGGCTGCTTCGCCTTCTTCTTGCCCTTGCGGGAGGCCGGGCGGGTCCAGACGCTGTTGCCGCCCTTCTTCTTGGACGGTGGCTTCCTGGCGGGCGGGGCCGGGGGCGCCAGCGTCATGTGCTTCCCGGAGGCGCCCCCCGACGGGTTGGTGATGCCGTCGTCCGAGGCGAGGAAGGCGTCGGAGGCGTCGGCGGGGGTCGGGGTCGCGTCGGAAAAGGGGGTGTCCGGATCTAGCGAGGCCGGGGTGTCCGGGAGGCTCGGGGTCTGCGCCGCGGAAGCGGGGGTGGCGACCGGTGGAGAGGAGGGCGGCGGCGGGGAGAGGTCGGGCGGAGGTTGCGCTACGGGTGACGGTGGCGAGGGAGAGGGCGCGAACGCCGCCGCCGCCGCCGCGTCGTCAGCCATCGCGATGGTAGTGAGGGGGGATCAGTTTCTGAAGTCGGGTCGGAGCGTATCTAGGCCAGGCCGGGTCGGGTTCGGGCCGGATCAAGTCTTTTGTGGGCTCGCATCTAAACCTGACTATGGGCCGAAAATTTGGGCTCACATTTCTGACCCAAAAAGTTTCGGGTTGCTTTGAGTTTTTTGTGAGCTTTGGGTAAGGCATGAGGAGTGGAGCACCATGCCCTTAAGGTAAGGCATGTGAAATAACTTCAGGTGCCCTTAAGCTTAGGGGGTGCTTAGTTCCCTGAAGCTTCAGGTGCTCTTAATACTACAACATCCAAATTCCAAACAGGGCCAAGGATTTCACATAATTGAAACAAAGGACTGCGATTATCACGGCTGAAGGTAACCACCTGTGTTATTTAAGGTAAGGTCTGCGAGTAGCAGCACACCAATTTTGCAGGTTGATCCTTGTCACATGACAATATATGCAAGGCTGTCAATAGTCATTCGTAGTTTACCACAACCATGTCTGTACTACATAGCTCACTCAAGTTGCCTATATGTATGTGAGCTCATTAGCTAACGAAACTCCGACTGGTAGTGCACCCATGGCTTCAGAAAAATTCAGATTAACCTGCATTGCAATCGGACATTGATTAGTGGAGAAAGATGGAATATGTCACAGGAAATCATAAATATAAACACCATAGCGAATTGTTCTAGGAAAAGGAGCACAAGTTACATGGCTGCATAGTTTCATTGCAGCCTTCTCATATTCAAGCATCAACAAGCATGTCCTTAATCAGGGCAACTATTTGGTGGTATTGAACTTATTAATATTTTCCAACCTCAAGCGCTTTGAATGCATTACTCCAACTTGTAATCATTTTTCCAGATTTTAGTGCACAATATGTTGTATTGTGCAGTGAAAAACTAACTACAGTCAAATGTGATGACTAAACAGATCATCAAAAAAGCCATATTTCTTCTGCTAGAAAGGCCATGACAGTAGGATGGAATCAGTAACACCACCATGTTCAATCAGTATCACTAGCATTGGAAGGGAACAAGATAAAGGGCTAAATCTTGTAAGGCCCAAACACCTATCAAATTACTTGATCTTCTATTTCATTACATGTCACAAATTTTGCTAAAACAGCATTCAGTAATTGCACTATATAGGTTACAGTCTAGTGTGGTAAACAATTATACTCAAGCTAAGTGTTTGAAACCAATATAGGTTCCAATGCTAATAGAATCATACAAAAAAAAAAATTCCCAATCGTCTTTCAGTATTTATTTTACCTTGTGCTATCTTCAGAAATACAATATCCAACAAGGCATGATTTGATAGTCAAGGTTTACTTCAGTACGGTGCCAGGATGTGTTCTTGCTGGATGCTTAATAGACATGATTATGTGTTCATCAGTATTATTCATTCCATGAAAATGCTATGCTTATCACTACATGCGAAGTTTTTTGTTATCTATTCTGATTGCTCCACAAATTTCAGGTAATAAACCAAGTTCTGATGGCAAGACACTTGGATTAGTTAACAGTCAACATAGCCACAGATCCAAAACAGCCAAACCTGTAAAATACAAACATTTCTTTGATACTCCATAAACCTCACAAAGCCAAAATTTGCCATAAACTACAAACATTTCTTTGATACTCCATTCAACAACAACAAAAAAAGAGAACTAAGCAGAGGTTATATAGGTTAAACTGTAAAGTTTGCTTCAGCACAGTAAACAAACAAACATATATACCCTCAGCTATTGCTAAACACTATACGATAAAAAAAATAAGATAACTAGCTCTCATCGAGAACTGGATCACATCATCATTCTACCTCCATAAATAAGCAGTCATGTAGCTTCAGAGCTTCATGGTTAAAAAAAGTAGCAGGCATCAATGTATCAATTAAAATTTCATGTTGGTTGACAGTTTTGTAATGTCAGGAAACAACTGTTATATACACTAATAAGAAGTTAAAAAAATATCCTGTGCAACCAGCAAAATAAATTTAAGTCTGGCATTAAATGCTAAATAAGAATCAGGCATCGGAGGTTTTGAACCTCTAGTTGGTTAAGCCCTCAGCTTCACATAGACATAGGTTCACCGATCAATAATCGCTGGGCTGCTTAGAAATGAGACTCAAATTGCATATGCTAATATGTTTGTGGCCTATGTAGAAACCCCTACCAAATACTATGATACAACGAGTTAACTGCTCCCAATCACCCAACACTTGCCAATACAGATACGCGGTTTGAAACCTTCAGAGTAAAGAACAGAGCAAATTGAATCATTGTGCTCAGCTGAATATTTTACAGCGTAACAAAAAATCAACCATCTTAACTGCCTAATCCACAATCAATCAGGGTTCAGAGACTCAGTTAAGTATTCACCAAGCAAATCCCACAGCCCAGGAAATGACAACTACGCGAATTAATACATGTCTCCCCCAAACCAAGCCCCTCATAATCAGTCGGAGATGGGGGTCCAACTCCAACACATCGATGCAAATGACTAAATTAGAGGAACGGACTGAAATTAGAATACGCCACACACCAAACCAAACCCCCACGCTCCTAGCGACCAATCGGCAACCGTGGTTCAAGCGTCGTAACCTATGGAAACCAAGTCAGTCGCCCAGCAACGGCGGCGCCGAACTGGAGAGGAAATTACTGGTACCTTACATACAGCACGGGGCGCGGTTGGGGTCAGGGCGCCTAGTTGTAGTAGAGCTCGAGCCCCATCCCGTCATGGATCTCGTAGTCCTTGAGGGTGATGTGGTCCTTGTAGATGTTGTACCACTTCTGGATGCGGATCTTCTCGGGGCGCGTCCCCGTCTGCGCCGCCACCAGCTTCTTGAGGTCGCCGATGGTGTCGTCCTCGTTGCACTTCACCCGCACCTTCTTCCCCAGGCGGTCGTTCAGCACCACCTCGATCATCTTCGCCTCCTTGCGCTCCACCCCTCTCCTTGCACAGATTCCCAAACCCTAGACTTCGCTACTGATGAGTGGCTTGCGTGCAAGCAAGAAATTGTTGGATGGAATTGGGACGGGACCAGGACGCCGCCCAGTTGTTTTCACCGCGTCGCGACTCGCGACTCGCGCGGTTGCAAGTTCGATGTATCAGAGCCGTCCATCTGCGAATTGACGGTCCAAATCCGACCAGAGCACAAGCTCCAACCCCTACTCCTCCTTCCGCCTAGAACTTTTTTATTTTTATAACCTTTTTTTTAAAAAAAAACTTTTAATAATCTTTATCTTTACTCCTAAAAAGAGTCAAATGACATCATCTGATAAACACTAATCGCTTTACCCCGTCGTAATACGACGCTCTAACCAAATCAGCGGTTCTCTCCCGTGAGAAAATGGTGATTCTGCCATTATGAAAGTTGGGCTTCGTAATTTTGCCGTCCCGCAAGTGGGATTCGCTCGTTTGCCATTCTCAAATGAGACACCCGTTGAAATGCCCTCCGCTAGAATTATCGCCATATTCTTTTTTTTGTTGTGCCATTTTTTTCCGTTTTGCCCTTCAGCCTTATCCTTTCCTCTTCATTTACGCACGCCGCACGGGGTCGCCTTTCTCCATTCACGCACGGGAGGGAACGGTAAGGCACCGCGTACGTGAGCAGAGGGACCTCCGCCGCCTCTCGCACCACTCCAAGGCGTACCTGTCCGCGGCGAACGCCGGGATCGC
Source organism: Coix lacryma-jobi var. lacryma-jobi (assembly GCA_009763385.1). Classification (NCBI taxonomy): domain Eukaryota; kingdom Viridiplantae; phylum Streptophyta; class Magnoliopsida; order Poales; family Poaceae; genus Coix; species Coix lacryma-jobi. The sequence continues at coordinate 125,893,095 of CM019831.1, forward strand.
CGACCGCGTGCGCCCGATCCTGGGCGGCGGTGGCCGCCTCCGCGGCGTCGGTGGCGGTGCTGCTGCTGCCGCTCTTCATGCTCACCGCGCTGGTGCGGCGCATGGGCCCGTTCCTGCCGCTGCTCCACCGCGCGCTGCTGCTGGCGCAGGCGTACCTCGCCATCTACTTCGCCACGCTCGCGCTCGCCGCGGACGCCACGGGGCTGGAGCCGCTCCGCTTCTTCCATGCGGCCTCCCCGACCGCCTACGCCTGGACGCAGGCCGCACAGTCCCTCGGCTTCATGGGCTACCTCGTGCTCCAGATGGTGGACCTCGTTGCCGTCTTCTCGGGCGCCGCCTCCCCCGAGGACGACGGCAACGGGGACGCCGCCAAGGCGCTCGGCCTCGCGCATATGGTGGTCGGCCTCGCCGTCGGCGGCGGCGGTCCCTCTGCTCACGTACGCGGCGCCCTACAGTTCCCTCCCGTGCGTGAATGGAGAAAGGCGACACCGTGCGGCGTGCGTGAATGAAGAGGAAAGGATAAGGCTGAAGGACAAAACGGGAAAGAAAATATGGCACAACAAAAAAAAGAATATGACGATAATTCTGGGGGAGGGCATTTCAGCGGGTGTGTCTCATTTGAGAATGACAAACGAGCGAATTCCATTTACGGGATGGAAAAATTGCGAAGCCCAACTTTTATAATGGCAGAATCACCATTTTCTCCTCTCCCGTCCCCGTCCCCGTCCCCGTCCCTCCCGTGCCACCGCCCCGCGCTTCGCATGTGCCGCCGCCCCGCGCTCCGCATCGCCCCTAGAGGCAACGAACCCTCAAATCAGCGGTCCCTCCCGTCCCCGTCCCTCTCGTGCCGCCGCTCCGCGCTCCGCATCGCCCCTAGGGAGGCAGCGAACCCCCGCGCCCACCACTCAGCGCTCAGCTCTAGACCAGGTCATCAAGGACCTCGCCGGCGCCTTCGCCTTCGTCGTCTTCGACAACCGCTCCAGCGCTGTCTTCGCCGCGCTGGGCGGCGGCGACGGCTCCGTGCCGCCGCTCTACTGGGGCGTCGCTGCCGACGGGTCCGCGGTCATCAGCGACGAACGTGACGTGGTCAAGCACGGGTGCGGCAAGTCGTACACGCCCTTCCCCGCCGACTGCATGTTCCACAGCGAGGCCGGGCTCAAGAGCTTCGAGCACCCCATGAACAGGCTCAAGGCCATGGCGCGCGTCGACAGCGAGGGCGGCATGTGCGGCGCCACCTTCAAGGTCGACACCTTCACTAAGATCAACTCCATGCCCCGCGTCGGCAGCGCCACCAACTAGGCCGCCGCCTGGGACGACGCCATCTAGGACGGACCTGCTCTGTTCACCAACCAAACCATGTCCCATGTCTGCACCCCCCTCTCGCTCGTGGTCTTTCTATCTAGATCCAAGGAATAAATCTAACCCTTACATTTTTGCTGCGTTTTCCCCACTTTTACTATTCCATAAAGAAATCTAATAAATCCCAAATTTGGTTTAATGTTTATCCATTTTATACCTTTTATTTTCAAAAAAGGTGAAGGTTGCAATAATTGGAATTACTGCTGGTGGTGTTGGCTTAGACTTCTCGTCTGCTCAGAATTGTAAGTGCAATCAAGCCCTAATTATGGGTTTTGGTGATAATGACCACATGATTGGAGAACTAATGAGATTTACCAAGATGACAAGCAGGTTGATAATGTGAAAGGATGGTGCATATGTGTTGGTGGACCCCTCATACTACATTTCATCGGTTCCGGACTCAAAGTGCTACAACAAGCTTTTTCATTTGAATTTGAGTTATAGGATTGCCGTACTATCAAGGGGGAATGCAAATGCATAGCTATGGCTGAATGATTTGTGCTCAAACCAACCCAAGCCATCCTTGTTTCTAACCAGGGCGCGGCAGTGCCGGGCCGCGGCACTGCCGGGCTAAGGCCGGTACTACCGCGACTTGTTTCAGCCGTTGGATCGCAGGGGATATTTACTCCATCTCCCTGCCACCCCAACGGTCATCCACAACCATTTACTCATCTCCTACCTCCAGACAAGGCTCCCTCTCCCCATTGAAGGCTCTCAAGCTCTCTCTCACCTAATCTTCGATTCCCATTGATTCCAAGTGAGTTAGAGCCTCAAACCTTCATCAAAGAGAAGCTCTAGCTGAGATCTACTCCCTAGAGCAGTTGATTTGAGCCATAGCCGGTGGACTTGCTTCTATTACTCTTGGGTTCTTGGAACCCTAGCCGGCTAGGCGTCGCCCTTGAGCTAGCCAACTTGTGTGGCGACCTTGGGAGGTTTGTAATCACTTGTGCAACTAGTATTATTACCCCTCACCTCAAGGATTTGGTTCCTTAACTTGAGAACGAGGAAGAGTTGCAAAGCTCATGACCTAAGTGGTCAATCTCAACAACGTGGAGGTAGGCAAGCCTTGGTGGCGAGCTGAACCACAAGATAAATCACTTGTCTCTTGTGCTTACTTGCTTTCATTTATCATACTTGTGAGCTTGTGATAGTTTCTAGGGTTTGGTTCCGATCTACTTCATACACCATATTTGGCTTGGTTGAGTTGGTTCTGCTGGTTCAGGAAACCTAGTGTAACATTTCCATTCATATAGATTTGGTTTGCTGTGGATGGATTTCGAATTGCAAGCTTGGGAAGTATTATGCGCGGCAGTACCGGGCTGAGGCCGGCAGTGCCGGGGAGCGGCAGTGCCGGGCTCAGGGTGGTAGTGTCGGGCTTCACTAATTGAGTTTTGAGCTGTGATTTTTGACAGGCCTATTCACCCCCCTCTAGGCCACATAGGTCCTTACAAGTGGTATCAGAGCCTGGTCTCTCACACAGCACTTCACCGTGCGAGAGAATGGCCACCAACGGAGGAACGGGTAACGCTAGTGTTGTGCAACCCACACCCATCGATCACCCTGGGCACGAAATACCGAGAACCGAACCGAAAATACCAAGAACCGAACCGAAAAATACCGAAACCGAAAAAATCGGTTCCTATTTCTCAGGAACCGAATTTACCGAGGTAAATACCGAACCGAACCGAATTTACCGAACCGAACCGAATTACCGAATTTAGCTGAAATGTGATAAGTTTGAGTGTTGTTATATTATTTATTGTACTATTGTAGACTATTATATTATGTATTTTTGGCACTCACACTTATAATCTTGTGGACTTTTACATGTATATGTATTTTGCACTATTATTATCTACAAAATCATGTCAAAATTAGTTTTTGAACATGTCATTACATCTCATATATCATTAGTTCGGTATTGTTCGGTAAATACCGGAACCGAACCGAATTTACCGATACCGAACCGAACCGGTACCGAATTTTTTTAGGAACCGATCGGTACCAATTTCTCAGGAACCGAATTTACCGAGGTACCGAGGAACCGAACCGATCGGTTCGGTATTTACCGAATGCCCAGGCTGACCCATCGAGGTGGAAGTGCACACCACTAGCAGCAGCGAAAGCGTCTCCACAGAAAGCGAAAAGACACTTCCTCAATTGGATGTGTCTGCCGGAGAGCTCGCAAGAAGAAAAGAAGAAAGGAGGCTAAGGAGAGAAGCAAGAGCTAAAGCAAGAGAAGATGCTGCAACTCTTAAAGCTAAAGAGGAGAAGGCTCAAAGAAAAGAAGAAAGAAAGATTAGAAGAGAAGAAAGAGCCAAGAGAAGAGAAGAAAAGAAGAAGAAGGAAGAGCTACAAGCAAAGAAGAAGGTGGACTTGAGTGATGACTCAAGTAGCACCGAAGATGGAGACGATGACATCTCCTATCTATCCAAGGGCAACAAGAAGAATATGGAGGAGATCAAGAAGTCATATGGAGCTGTATCCTTTAACTATTCTTCTATGACTAACCATGATTCTAGGCCTCTCATCAATGTGCCCGCGGGTAAGTTACCTCATTTCGATGGGACTAACTTTGCCAAGTGGAAGCACATTATGAAGACCTATCTTATTGGTCTCCATCCAGGTATTTGGGAGATAGTGCACAATGGACTTGAAGCACCGGTTGATCCGAAGAACCCCACTCAAGATGAATTCCGCAACATTCATCTCAATGCCCAAGCCACTAGTGTGTTACTTAGTGCTTTGGATGGTGATGAGTACAACAAGGTCATGGGAGTTGAGGTTGCAAAAGAGATTTGGGACACTTTGCATATTGCTCATGAGGGAGTTGACAAAGTGAGACAATCCAAGATTGACTTGTTGATGGCTAAGCTCAACCGGTTTGTGATTTGTGATGGTGAAGGTCCACAAGAGATGTTTGATAGATTGATGGTCATTGTTGGCAAGATTAGAGGGCTAGGTGGAAGTGAAATCAATGATCACAAGGTTGTGAAGATCATGTTGGAAGCATACTCACCAAGGAATGAGACCGTAGTGACATTGATTAGAGACAAGAAGAAGTTTGAGCAATTCACACTTAGTGATGTGCTTGGGAGGATCATCACCTTTGATATGCAAAGAGAAGAGGCAAATGAAAGAAGGAAGCTTGGAGAGTTGCAAGCTAGGCTAGATGGGATTAAAATCAAGGATGTGGCACTCAAGGCTAGCAAACCAACAAGGCAAGCAACATCAAGCAAGGCAAGATCAAGCAAGCAAGCCTCTACAAGCAAGCCCAAGCAACAAAAGAAGAAAATAGAAGTTGAGGACAACACATCATCCTCAAGTGAAAGTGGAAGTGAAGGTGAAGAATTTGAAGCAATTGGAGACATAGCTCTATTCATGAGAAGATACCGCAAGGGGCTCAAGAAGGAAGGTTACAAGTTTGTGAAGAGAAGGTTTCCAAACAAGAAAAAGAGAACTTGCTACAATTGTGGTAGCACTGATCATTTCATAGCACATTGCCCACATGAGAAGAAGGACAACAATTTCAACAAGGGCAAGAAAGATGACAAAGGCACTTACAAGAAGCACAACAAGAGATACATGGGAGAAGCTCACATTGGACATGAATGGGACTCAACCGCACAAACATCAAGTGAAGAAGATGAGAAGATAGCAACAATAGCATTTCAAAAGTCATCTCCTTCACCAAGACTATTCAACAACTTATCCGATGATGATGATTGCAACTCCCACATTTGTCTCATGGCCAAGAAAGAGAAGGTGAAAAAGACTCCTAAACCTTCTCTTCCACCTAGTGACATCTCTAGTAGTGAACTTAGTGATTCCTCTAGTGATGATGATTCTAGTGATGAAGAGATAAACATGATAACTAAAAATTTGGACAAGAAAACTAAACTCTTTATCACTAAGCTAATGGAGGAATTAGAGAGTGTGCAAGCCTAGTTAGCAATAAGAGAGGATGCCCTCATCAAACAAGAGGACCTCTATATTGCTTGCAAGGAGGCTCTTGCATTAGAGAGGAGTGAGTTGGACATCTTGCATGAGGCTTTGGCCAAAGAGCAAGATGAAAATGCTTCCCTAAAGAAGACTCATATTGCACTCAAGAAAAAGTATTGTGGCTTGGATAAAAAGCACAAAGAACTTGAGTTGCAATATAATGTTCTTTGGGAAAGCAACTCACCTCTCCCTAAAGCAAATGTCACTTCTATTCCCTCCACTAGTGAAGGTTGTGGAAAATGCTATAATGTTGATTTGAATGCCTATTTCACTAACCTTGTGAACATGGAGGCCATGAGAAAGGAGATAGCAAGATTGACAAACATCATTGCTAGTGGTTGTGTTAAGTCTACCACAAGTGCTAATGAGAAGACTCAAGAGAAGAGCAAGCCCAAGTTCAAGAATGGACGGCGTCCTTCCATAAAAGATGGGTTGGGGCACGAAAAAGTAGCCAAGACTAATGGAAGAAAGACAGTGAATGGCTATGAGTGTGTGAGATTTGAGAAGAAGGGTCAGATTGGTACAGTTCAGCCTGCACAGACCGCGGCAGTGCCACGCCAGAAGGCGGCAGTGCCGGGCCCCGGCAGTGCCGCCCCCAGGCCGGCAGTGCCGCGCCCCAAGAAAGGGAAGGCTACCAGTTTCCCTTCTGCTCAGTCTCACACACAGCACAAGCAGGTGCCCAACCCAAAGCAAGAATCTCAGAAACCAAAGGAATCAATTTGGATGACCAAGAACAAGTTTGCACATCAACCCAAGATAGAAGCCCCAAGGAAGAGCATGTCATCTTGTTACATATTAGAACACAATAACAGTGGTAAAGTTGTTGCGAAATATGTTGGTGATAACAAGAGGACAGCTGACAAGTTTATTGTGGTTCCTTAGATACTTGTGACTAACTTGCAAGGCCCCAATGTCAATTGGGGACCTAAATCAAGGAACTAAACTTGTTTTGCAGGCATAATCCTCTGGTGGATCAAGTTGTGTGCTTGATAGCGGATGTACAAATCATATGACCGGAGAAAGGAGTATGTTCTCATCATATTCCCCAACTTCAAATGCAAGTGAAAACATCATTTTCGGTGATAACTCCAAGGGGGATGTGTTAGGACTTGGTAAAGTTGCTATTACACTTAAGCATTCAATTACTAATGTCTTACATGTTGATTCGTGAAGTTACAACTTGCTATCCGTTTCACAATTGTGTGAAATGGGTTTCAATTGTCTCTTTACGGATAAGGGTGTGGAAGTCTTTAGAAGGGAGGATTCCTCTATTGTCTTTACGGGTCGTTTGAAAGGGAAGCTTTACTTAGTTGATTTCAACAAAAGTAAAGCCAAACTTGAGACTTGTTTAGTGGAAAAATCTAGCATGGGTTGGTTATGGCATCGCCGACTAGCTCATGTTGGGATGAGGAACTTGGCCAAACTTCAAAAAGACAACCACATCCTAGGACTAACCAATGTTGATTTTGAGAAAGACAGAGTATGTGGAGCTTGCCAAGCCAGAAAACAAGTAGGCGTACCACACCCACCAAAGAGCTATGACACTACTACACATCGGTTGCCTACCTTAGCATCGGCGGTAACAAACATGGTCTTGTTATTATTGATGATTTTTCTCGTTTCACTTGGGTATTCTTTTTGCATGACAAGAGTGTAGTGCAAGAGAAGGTGAAGATGTTCATACGAAGAGCTCAAAGGGAATTCGGTTTCAACATCAAGAAAGTTCATAGTGACAATGGAACCGAATTCCGAAACACCCAAGTGGAAGAGTTTCTTGATGAGGAGGGCATCAAGCATGAGTTTTCAGTTCCATACACCCCTCAACAAAATGGCGTGGTGGAGAGGAAGAATAGAACACTCATTGACATGGCAAGGACAATGCTAGATGAGTACAAGACGTCGGACATCTTTTGGGCCGAAGCCGTCAATACCGCTTGTCATGCAATCAACCGCCTCTACCTCCACAAGAGAAGAAAGAAGACCTCCTATGAGCTGCTCACCGGTAACAAGCCAAATGTGTCTTACTTTAGAGTCTTTGGGTGCAAGTGTTTCATTTTGAACAAGAAGCCCAAAGCCTCTAAGTTCGCATCTAAGGTTGATGAAGGTTTTCTTCTCGGTTATGGATCAAACGAGCCTGCCTATCGTGTTTTCAACAGGGCCTCCGGCAAGGTTGAAATAGCGATAGACGTGACGTTTGATGAAACTAATGGCTCTCAAGTAGAGCAAGTTGATGAAGTTGTTGTAGGAAATGAGGAACCACCTTGCGAAGCAATCAAGCAATTAGCCATTGGTGATATTAGACCACAAGAACAGCAGGCTACTGATCAGGATGGTCCTCAAGCTGAAGTCCCTGCTGGGACTGGTGGGATACAGTCCCCGGCAGTGCCGGCCACAACCCCGGCAGTGTCGGGCCCTGGTAGTGCCGGGCAGAGCCCAGCAGTTCCGGGCACTCCTAGGGCAGCTGCAGCCACTCCACTTCATGGAGTGAACCTACAACCCATCTTCGAGCAAGATGAAGAAGATGCAGAAGATGAAGCAAAACCCATTGATCATCCAAGGCTCAAGCAAACTATTCAACGGGACCATCCCGTTGACAATATTCTTGGGAGTCTTCGAAAGGGGGTAACGACACGCTCTCATTTGGCGAATTTTTGTCAATATTACTCGTTTGTTTCCTCTTTGGAACCTCTCAAGGTAGAAGAAGCTCTTGGAGATCCAGATTGGGTGATGGCCATGCAAGAAGAGCTCAACAACTTCGAGCGTAACCAAGTGTGGTCACTTGTGGAAAGACCAAATACCAATGTCATTGGAACCAAATGGGTCTTCTGCAACAAGCAAGATGAAGAAGGTGTGGTCACAAGGAACAAGGCAAGATTGGTAGCTCAAGGCTTCACTCAAGTAGAGGGTTTGGACTTTGAAGAAACATATGCACCGGTTGCTAGACTTGAAGCCATTCGGATTATTTTAGCCTATGCAGCCCATCACAACTTCAAGCTATATCAAATGGATGTGAAGAGTGCATTTCTCAATGGCCCTATACAAGAATTGGTGTATGTTGAGCAACCACCGGGTTTTGAAGATCCCAAGTTCCCCAACCATGTCTTCAAACTCCAAAAGGCGCTCTATGGTCTTAAACAAGAACCTAGAGCATGGTATGAATGCCTTAAGGAATTCTTGCTCAAACAAGGCTTTGAAATAGGCAAAGCCGATCCTACTCTCTTCACTCATAAAGTCAATGGAGATATTTTTGTTTGCCAAATATATGTCGATGACATAATATTTGGTAGTACTAACAAATCCTTTTGTGATGAGTTTAGTAGGATGATGACTAAAAGATTTGAGATGTCCATGATGGGTGAGCTCAAGTTCTTCCTTGGTTTTCAAATCAAGCAATTGAAGGAAGGGACTTTTCTTTGCCAAATCAAGTACACCCATGATATGTTGAGAAAGTTTCACATGGTGAACGCCAAGCCTATCAAAACTCTCATGCCAACTAATGGACATCTTGATCTCAATGAGGAAGGGAAAGCCGTGGACATCAAGGTATATCGCTCCATGATCGGCTCTCTTCTTTACTTATGCGCATCTAGGCCCGATATTATGCTTAGTGTGTGCATGTGTGCTAGATTTCAAGCTAACCCTAAAGAGTGTCACTTAGTGGCCGTTAAGAGAATCTTGAGATATCTAGTTCACACTCCAAACCTTGGCTTGTGGTATCATAAGGGCTCCAAGTTCGAACTACTTGGCTATTCAGATTCCGATTATGCCGGTTGTAAAGTAGATCGAAAAAGCACTTCGGGGACATGTCAATTCCTTGGATGCTCCTTAGTGTCTTGGGGTTCTAAAAAGCAAAATTGTGTAGCCCTTTCCACAGCCGAGGCCGAGTATGTTGCAGCAGGTGTATGTTGTGCGCAACTACTTTGGATGAGGCAAACCCTTCGTGATTTCGGATGTCATTTTACACATATCTCACTCTTGTGTGACAATGAAAGTGCCATAAAACTTGCAAACAATCCAGTGAGTCACTCAAGAACCAAACATATAGACATCCGACATCATTTCTTGAGAGATCACAAAATCAAAGGAGATATCGCAATTCGTCATGTGAGCACCGACAAACAACTAGTCGATATCTTCACTAAGCCTCTCGATGAGTCAAGGTTTTGTGCTTTGAGAAGTGAACTAAATATACTTGACTCTCGTAACGTAGTTTGAAACCTAGCATGCTTGATTGATCAACTAGTATGACCTAGGCAAAACCAATTTCAAAACTTTCATACATTGTGTTTCAAAATCTTTGTAAAGAAACTTGCTTGAAATGACCATTGTTCTGTATTGATTGATTGTCACTGGTCATAACATGCAAGCAGTACGTGTCCACTCCAAGGAAGAGATATAGTAACCTAGAGATATTTCTGTTCTGAGGTGACTGTCCGGCAGTGCCGGGCCAGCCGCGGAGGTGCCGGGCCCCGGCAGTACCGCGCTGGGCGCGGCAGTGCCGCGACTTGTCGGTTCAGCCTGAATCGACTGTTACCATGTGGGGCCAAAGGGAAAAATCCTTTCTATTCTACCTCTCATCCTCACCCCCCCCCTCTCTCTCTCTCCCTTTCCTTTCCCAGCCCGTGAACCGTCTCTCCCTCTCTCTCTCTCTCGGGCGACCAAAGAAGACCGGTGGCCGAATCTCCCACCGGGCTCTCTCCCGGTGGTTCTGGCATACAGTAGCGCAGCTTCAAGCTTCCCTCCGTTGTAGCTCCGGTCTCCCTTCCCCAAGGGTCTCCTTCCCTCTCCTCTCCTTCTCAAGATGTCGGGAGGAAGAGGTGATGAGAGAAGGGTGAAGCAAAGGATGGATCCACTCAGGGGGAGGAGCAAGCAGCCATCTCGCTGAGGTGGCTCTAGTTCTCAAGGGGATGTATCAGCACGGCAGCAGATCCGTGATGAGGCTCGCCTGCAGATGCAAGGGCGACAGATTCGGGATGATCTCTATCCCAACACACCAGAGCATCTTGCAGAGGTCAGCCGAGCCCACCTGCAGCCCTACACAGAGGATGTGCAAAAGAGGCCTCCACAGGATACCAAGGACAGGCAACCCGTGTCTTACTACCAGCAGTTTAGCTCAGTGAAGACACAACGCCAGCTCAATCCCTACAACTTTCAGAAAGATATGGGCATTGACTACAGGTTCTGGAGCGAGTTCCATTCTGACTTCTACCGTTCAGTCCTGTACAATGCCAAAAAGCAAAAGATTCTGAGTATGAAGTATGTTGATTGGGAGCACTTGGAGGCCAAGCATGATAGAGACATTAACAGGGTGGTGGCAGCTTGCAAGGAGAGAAATATGTATGACTTGATGGGTTTCAGCTACAACTGGAACACAGAGATCATCCATCAGTTTCATGCCACGCTCTATGTGGACAATGTGATGGAAGAGATGCATTGGATGACCGAGGGTCGACACTACAAGGTCTCTTATGAGACCTTTGCTAGGATCCTTGGTTTGGGCAGCAGGGATAGAGAGCTTGATAGTCTGCACCAGGAGAGGACTCTGACAGATAATGAGATTGCTTTCATGTATGAGGATCCTCGGAAGGCAGATGGGTTGGTCAAGGGGCTGAAAGGCTATTACTACAAGTTGAACAACCTTTTCAGGCAGACCCTCAACCCCAAAGGGGGTTCCCATTCTAACCTCTATGGATATGGCAGAAACATGTTGGCTAGGATGGCCCCCAGGGAAAATCACTTCTCCATCTTGAGTTTCATTTGGACCGAGCTTCAGGTAGCAGCCAAGGATGCTAGGAAGGCAGTGCTCTATGCCCCCTACATCATGTATATCATTGAGATGGTTTCCGGCTACACCTTCGCTAAGGATGGGTTGCATGAGCCATAACGTGCAGAGAAGAAGAGAGCAACAACAGGGGCAGCAGCAGTTGACAGGCCAGAGAGCTCCCACCCTTCCTCCCAGAGGAGGAAGAAGAGCAAGCTGGCTAAATGGATCAAGGCCATCTTCTCTACTTGTACCTACGCAGCCCAGACAGCTCACCAGGCAGTTGTTGAGCAGCGTGCAGAGCGAGAGCGGGCGGGTCGTTCGCCGTTACCTCCACCCCGCTCTCCACCTCACTTTGACCTCTCCAGCCTTGACTCAGATGGCGACGAGGAGCAGTAGGAGATAGTGCCTGAGTCGTCTTGTCGTTCTACACGCACCTCGACACGCTACACCAGCACTACCCATCGCCATGAGAAGGCCGTTGTAGAGTCTGACGACGACGACGACGGCGACGATGACGATGATGATGAGACCGTGGTTCAGTGGGACACCATAGCGTCTGATGATGAGTGAGTGTTTGGACACTCTTCTCTTCTCTCTACTTCTCTCTTTTTGGTGACTTGTTGCCAAAGGGGGAGAATTAGGTGAAGAGAAGGGGGTACAACACTTTCTTGTTCATGTCCCATCGTTTAGTAGTTGTCTTTTAGTAGTTGTGAGTTGTGAGAGAGTTTGTCGATCAAAACTCTATTTTGTAATACTCTATGTTGCTACTTCTTAGACTTGGATGTGAACATGTACTTTTATCTGCTTATCTAGCTTGTCATATTCTGTTTAGACATGTTGTTTATTATGCTTTGTGGTTGTTTTTTATTCCGCTGTGTTTGCTGTCTATAAGCTTGAGCGGTAGTGCCGCTCCAGGGCCGGTAGTGCCGGGCTCCGGCAGTGCCGCGCCCAGAGCAGTGCCGCTCTGGCTGACAGGCAGCAAACCCCTCTAATGTGCTTAAACTGTCATTCGTATCACGTATTATTCTTGACACAGTTTAATCGCACCCCCAAAGCTATTAGATGTGAAATTGAACCTTTCTTACACTTTCAAATATGTGAATGTTGGCCTCTAATGCCAATTTGAGATTTCAGCTCTCATTCACACATTTAGAGGGAGGTTTCACACCTAAGCTTCTTAATCTCAAGTATTGTACCCTTTCATTGTAAGCTTCAATTGTGTTGTCATCAATCACCAAAAAGGGGGAGATTGTAAGTGCAATTAAACCCTAATTATGGGTTTTGGTGATAATGACCACATGATTGAAGAACTAATGAGATTTACCAAGATGACAAGCAGGTTGATAATGTGAAAGGATGGTACATATGTGTTGGTGGACCCCTCATACGTTATTTCATCGGTTCCGGACTCAAAGTGCTACAACAAGATTTTTCTTAGGTATTTGAGTTATAGGTTTGCCGTACTATCAAGGGGGAATGCAAATACACTGCTATGGCTGTGTAAGGAAAATGGACCTCGGACCATTTAACTTCGGATTTTGGTGTTTGATGAACAACATAACCAAATTGGACTAATGCGTTTGCAAGTGTTTGTTTTGTAGTCCAATAGGATGCAAATGTGACTTGGACTAAGGCGATGTGGTGATCCGATGATCAACATCTCAAGCAAGACATTTGAAGCTCAATAGAAGACCCCAAGATCAAACAAAGTCCAAGGCACAAGAATGGAACCAAGACGGCGCAAGAAATCGCAAAGAAACGAAGCAAGCAGGGACATCGGACGCTGCTCAAAAGCGTCGGACGCACCGATGCCAAACCCTAGCTCGGGTTGGCGCCAGCAGAAGCATCGGACGCGCTGATGGTGCCACATCGGACGCGACGGTAACACTGTGCGTCGTTCACAGCGTTACATCGGACGCTACAGAGACGCATCGGACGCTACAGTCCCAGAGTCCGATGCCTATGCAGAGAGGTTCCAGAGAGGCTCTGAAGACATCGGACGCGTCCGATGGTCGTGCATCGGACGCTCGTCAGAGTCCGATGTGACTCAGTGCCAGGTCGGCAGAACTAGCCGTTATGTGACATCGGATGCGCGTCTGATGCTCCCGTCTGGAGCGTCCGATGCTACGCAGGAAAGTCCATCTTTGGTGTCCAACGACTCTATTTGCTTGGGGCTCTATATATACCCCCATGGCCGGCCAAAACAATTAGGTTGGAGCTCAAGGAAGTATACCAAGTGCATAGACACATATTTAGTTGCTCTAGCCACCAAAGTGCTCAAGTGATATACTCGGCGATTAGTGTATGTGCTTTGCGAAGTGCTTAAACTAGTTAGACCACCGCTTTGCGCTTGCTCTAGGTGTTAGGCCTAGTGTTTAGTGAGGTTGAAAACCTCTTATCTACCGGTGCTTGCATGCACCGTGGTTGTACATCGGCGGGGTTTGTAGTCTTGCGAGATCACACCAACCGAGTTTGTGGTGTGGCCGCCTCCGTGTACCGAAGGGAACAAGGCCCGCGGCGCTTCGGCCGGAAGCTTGATAGTGAAGACGGCGGAGAGCATCCGGGAGAGGCTTTGCCACGAGTGGCTTAACCGGAGACCCACTTGCACGTGGGGAAGACCGGAGCTATCCACGGAGTTACCCGACCGGGAGCTTGGCCCTTGCGAGGGATTCCTTGCGAGGGGCTCCAACGAGGACTAGGGGGAAGCTTGCGCGCTTCTCGATACCTTGGTAAAAATACCAGAGTCATCGACGGGAGTTTGCATCTCTATCACACTCTTTAGCTTCCGCATTTACATTGCTACCTAGTTCATGTGCTTTACCTTTCCTAGTTTGATATGCTAGTTGATAGGTTTGGGAACTAGGTTGCATAACTCCTTTTGCGGTAGAGATAGCAAACACACCTAGCAAAACCTTAGTTGCACATTAGTTAGTTTACTTTCTTGCATAGGTTTTGATTAGGTGGAAATTAGAGGCCATAGTTTAGAGTAGAAGTTTTAAGTTGCCTAATTCACCCCCCTCTTAGGCGTCACGGTCCTTTCAGGCTGAATGATATGTGCTCAAACCAACCCAAGCCATCCTTGTTTCTAACCAAAGACAACTGCACAAAATTCTGATCTATCTCTGTCTGCCTGGTAGGCGCGGTAGTGCCGCCCAGGGCGCTGCAGTGCCGGGCTAAGGCCGGCACTGCCGCGACTTGTTTCAGCCGTTGGATGGCAGGGGGTATTTACACTACTCTCCTGCCACCCCAATGGTCATCCACGACCATAACTCTTCTCCTACCTCCAGACAAGGCTCTCTCTCCCCATTGAAGGCTCTCAAGCTCTCTCTCACCTAATCTTCGATTCCTAGTGATTCCAAGTGAGTTAGAGGCTCAAATCTTCACCAAAGAGAAGCCCTAGCTGAGATCTACTCCCTAGAGCACTTGATTTGAGCCATAGCCGGTGGATTTGATTCTATTACTCTTGGGTTCTTGGAACCCTAGCCGGCTAGGCGTCGCCCTTGAGCTAGCCAACTTGTGTGGCGGCCTTGGGAGGTTTGTAATCACACGTGCAACTAGTATTATCACCCCTCACTTCAAGGATTTGGTTCCTTGACTTGAGAACGAGGAAGAGTTGCAAAGCTCATGACCTAAGTGGTCAACCTCAACAACGTGGAGGTAGGCAAGCCTTGGTGGCGAGCTGAACCACGGGATAAATCACTTGTCTCTTGTGCTTACTTGCTTTCATATTTCATACTTGTGAGCTTGTGATAGATTCTAGGATTTGGCCCGATCTATTTCATACTACATATTTGGCTTGGTAGAGTTGGTTCTGCTGGTTCAGGAAACCTAGTGTAGCATTTCCATTCATATAGATTCGGTTTGCTGTGGCTGGATTTTGAATTGCAGGCTCAGGTTCTATTCTGCGCGGTAGTACCGGGCTGAGGCCGGCAATGCCGGGGAGCGGCAGTGCCGGGCACAGGGCGGTAGTGCCAGGCTTATCTAATTAAGTTTTGAGCTATGATTTTTGACAGGCCTATTCACCCCCCTCTAGGCCACACAGGTCCTTACAAGACCCTGCTGGGACTGGTGATATACAGTCCTCGGCTGTGCCGACCACAACCTCGGCAGTGCCAGGCCCCGGAGGTGCCGGGCAGAGCCCAGCAGTACCGGGCACTCCTAGGGCAGCTGCAGCTACTCCACTTCATGGAGTGAACCTACAACCCATCTTCGAGCAAGATGAGGAAGATGCAGAAAATGAAGCAGAACCCATTGATCATCCAAGACTCAAGCAAACTATTCAACGGGACCATCCCGTTGACAACATCCTTGAGAGTCTTCGAAAGGGGGTAACGACACGCTCTCATTTGGCAAATTTCTGTCAATATTACTCGTTTGTTTCCTCTTTGGAACCTCTCAAGGTAGAAGAAGCTCTTGAAGATCCAGATTGAGTGATGGCCATGCAATAGGAGCTTAACAACTTCGAGCGTAATCAAGTATGGTCACTTGTGGAAAGACCAAATACCAATGTTATTGGAACCAAATGGGTCTTCCGCAACAAGCAAGATGAAGAAGGTGTGGTGACAAGGAACAAGGCAAGATTGGTAGCTCAAGGCTTCACTCAAGTAGAGGGCTTGGACTTTGAAGAAACATATGCACCGGTTGCTAGACTTGAAGCCATTCAGATTCTTTTAGCCTATGCAGCCCATCACAACTTCAAGCTATATCAAATGGATGTGAAGAGTGCATTTCTCAATGGCCCTATACAAGAGTTGGTGTATGTCGAGCAACCACCGGGTTTTGAAGATCCCAAGTTCCCTAACCATGTCTTCAAGCTCCAAAAGGCGCTCTATGGTCTTAAACAAGCACCTAGAGCATGGTATGAATGCCTTAAGGAATTCTTGCTCAAACAAGGCTTTGAAATAGGCAAAGCCGATCCTACTCTCTTCACTCATAAAGTCAATGGAGATATTTTTGTGTGCCAAATATATGTCGATGACATAATATTTGGTAGTACTAACAAATCCTTTTGTGATGAGTTTAGTAGGATCATGACTAAGAGATTTGAGATGTCTATGATGGGTGAGCTCAAGTTCTTCCTTGGTTTTCAAATCAAGCAATTGAAGGAAGGGACTTTTCTTTGCCAAACCAAGTACACCCATGATATGTTGAGAAAGTTTGACATGGTGAACGCCAAGCCTATCAAAACTCCCATGCCAACCAATGGACATCTTGATCTAAATGAGGAAGGGAAAGCCGTGGACATCAAGGTATATCGCTCCATGATCGGCTCTCTGCTTTACTTATGCGCATCTAGGCCCGATATTATGCTTAGTGTGTGCATGTGTGCTAGATTTCAAGCTAACCCGAAAGAGTGTCACCTAGTGGCTGTTAAAAGAATCTTGAGATATCTAGTTCACACTCCAAACCTTGGCTTGTGGTATCCTAAGGGCTCCAAGTTCGAACTACTTGGCTATTCGGTTTCTGATTATGCCGGTTGTAAAGTAGATCAAAAAAGCACTTCAGGGACATGTCAATTCCTTGGATGCTCCTTAGTGTCTTGGGGT
Source organism: Coix lacryma-jobi var. lacryma-jobi (assembly GCA_009763385.1). NCBI lineage: Eukaryota > Viridiplantae > Streptophyta > Magnoliopsida > Poales > Poaceae > Coix > Coix lacryma-jobi. Next base: position 125,909,766 of record CM019831.1, read on the forward strand.
TCTAAAAAGCAAAATTATGTAGCCCTTTCCACAACCGAGGCCGAGTATGTTGCAGCAGGTGCATGTTGTGCGCAACTACTTTGGATGAGGCAAACCCTTCGTGATTTTAGATGTCATTTTACCCATATCCCACTCTTGTGTGACAATGAAAGTGTCATAAAACTTGCAAACAACCCAGTGAGTCACTGAAGAACCAAACATATAGACATCCGACATCATTTCTTGAGAGATCACGAAACCAAAGGAGATATCGCAATTCGTCATGTGAGCACCGACAAACAACTAGCCGATATCTTCACTAAGCCTCTCGATGAGTCAAGGTTTTGTGCTTTAAGGAGTGAACTAAATATCCTTTACTCTCGTAACGTAGTTTGAAACCTAGTATGCTTGATTGATCAACTAGTGTGACCTAGGCAAAACCGATTTCAAAACTTTCATACATTGTGTTTCAAAATCTTTGAAAAGAAACTTGCTTGAAATGACCATTGTTCTGTATTGATTGATTGTCACTGGTCATAACATGCAAGCAGTACTTGTCCACTCCATAGAAGAGGTGTAGTAGCTTAGAGATAAATCTGTTCAGTGGTAACTGTCCGGCAGTGCCGGGCCAGCCGCGGAGGTGTCGGGCCCCGGCAGTGCCGCGCTTGGCGCGACAGTGCCACGACTTGTGGGTTCAGCAGGAATCGATCTGTTACCGTGTGGGCCCAAGGGAAAACTTTTCTACTCTTACCCTGCGGCCTCACCTCTCTCTCTCTCCCTCATTCTTATCCAGTCAGTGAAACCGTCCCTATCTCCTCTCTTCTCTCGGGCGGTCAAGGGGGAGTGGTGACCGAAGCTGTGTCGACCATCTCCCGGCAACTCCGACCATCGTTTGTGCCGCTCGTGGATCTCCTTCGGTGCAGCTCCATCTTCCCTTCCCCAAGGGTCTCCTTCCCTTCTTCCTCATCTCAAGGTGAAAACTTCAAATCCCTAACCCTAGTTTTCCCGATTTGTGAAATGCGCCATGGTTGTTGTACTTAGAGGTTGTAGAAGGGTCTGTAGATGATAGGGAGGTAGTGGAAATGATGGATGTGGTGTTTCTTGGCTCAGACCTGGCCTGCCCGCGAGGCAGTGCCGCTCCCAGAGCGGTAGTGTCGGACCATGAGTAGGGGCTTGATCCAAGCAACACCCTATCCATCAAAGTCTATTACCCCACTATAACCTACTATCCCTTATGCAATCTTCTAATTCGCAGTTTCCATGTTTTAGATGTCGGGAGGAGGAGGAGATGAGAGAAGGGTGAAGCAAAGGATGGATTCGCTCAGGGGGAGGAGCAAGCAGCCGTCTCGCAGAGGTGGCTCTAGTTCTCAAGGCGAGAATGTGACTGCAAGGCAGCAGATCCGTGATGAGACTCGCCTGCAGGTGCAAGGGCGACAGATTCAGGATGATCTCTATCCCAACACACCAGAGCATCTTGCAGAGGTCAGCAGAGCCCACTTGCAGGCATACACTGAGGATGTGCAGGAGAGGCCTCCACAGGATACAAAGGACAGGATGCCCGTGTCTTACTATCAGCAGTTCAGCTCAATGAAGACACAGCACCAGCTCAATCCCTACAACTTTCAGAAAGATATGGGCATTGACTACAGGTTCTGGAATGAGTTCCATTCTGACTTCTATCGTTCAGTCTTGTACAATGCCAAGAAGCAAAATATTCTGAGTATGAAGTATGTTGATTGGGAGCACTTGGAGGCCAAGCATGATCGTGACATTGACAGAGTGGTGGCAGCTTGCAAGGCAAGGAATATGTATACTTGATGGGTTTCAGCTACAACTGGAACACAGAGATCATCCATCCATTTCATGCCATGCTCTATGTGGAAAATGTGGTGGAAGAGATGCATTGGATGACCGAGGGTCGTCACTATAAGGTCACTTATGAGACCTTTGCTAGGATCCTTGGTTTGGGCAGCAGGGATAGCGAGCTTGACAGTCTGCACCAGGAGAGGACATTGACTGATAATGAGATTGCATTCATGTATGAGGATCCTCGGAAGGCAGATGGGTTGGTCAAGGGGCTGAAGGGCTACTACTACATGTTGAACAACCTTTTCAGGTAGACTCTCAACCCCAAAGGGGGTTCCCATTCTAACCTCTATGGATATGGCAGAAACATGTTGGCTAGGATGCCCCCAGGGAAAATCACTTCTCCATCTTGAGTTTCATTTGGACCGAGCTTCAGGTAGCAGCCAAGGATGCTAGGAAGGCAGTGCTCTATGCCCCCTACATCATGTATATCATTGAGATGGTTTCTGGCTACACCTTCACTAAGGATGGGTTGCATGAGCCATACCGTGCAGAGAAGAAGAGAGCAGCAACAGGGGCAGCAGCAGTTGACAGGCCAGAGAGCTCCCACCCTTCCTCCCAGAGGAAGAAGAAGAGCAAGCTGGCTAAATGGATCAAGGCCATCTTCTCTACTTGCACATACGCAGCCCAGACAGCTCACCAGGCACTAGTTGAGCAGCGCGCAGAGCGAGAGCGGGCGGGTCGTTCTCCGTTACCTCCACCTCGCTCTCCACCACACTTCGACCTCTCCAGCCTCGACTCAGATGATATAGACTCAGATGACGATGAGGAGCAGGAGGAGATAGTACCTCGACACGCTACACCAACACTACCCATCGCCATGGGAAGGCCGTTGTAGAGTCTGACGACGACGACGATGGCGATGACGACGACGATGATGATGAGGAGGATGAGACCGAGATTCAGTGGGACAAGATAGCTTCTGATGATGAGTGGGTGTTTGGACACTCTTCTCTTCTCTCCACTTCTCTCTTTTTGGTGACTTGTTGCCAAAGGGGGAGAATTAGGTGAAGAGAAGGGGGTACAACACTTTCTTTTTCATGTCCCATCTTTTAGTAGTTGTGAGTTGTGAGAGAGTTTGTTTCGATCAAAACTCTATTTTGTAATATTACTCTATGTTGCTACTTCTTACACTTGGATGTGGACATGTACGTTTATCTGCTTATTTAGCTTGTCATATCTTGTTTAGACCTGTTGTTTATTATGCTTTGTGGCTGTTTTAAATTCCGCTGTGTTTGCTGTCTGTAAGCTTGAGCGGCAGTGCCGCTCCAGGGCCGGCAGTGCCGGGCTCCGGCAGTGCCGCGCCTAGAGCGGCAATGCCGCTCTGGCTGACAGGCAGCAAACCACTCTGATGTGCATAAACTTTCATTCGCATCACGTATTTATTCTTGACACAGTTTGATCGCACCCCACAAAGCTTTTAGATGTAAAACTGAACCTCTTTACACTTTCAAATATGTGAATGTTGGTCTCTAATGCCAATTTGAGATTTTAGCTCTCATTCACACATTTAGGGGGAGGTTTCACACCCAAGCTTCTAAATCTCAAGTATTGTACCCTTTTATTGTAAGCTTCAATTATGTTGTCATCAATCACCAAAAAGGGGGAGATTGTAAGTGCAATCAAGCCCTAATTGTGGGTTTTGGTGATAATGACCACATGATTGGAGAACTAATGAGATTTACCAAGATGACAAGCAGGTTGATAATGTGAAAGGATGGTGCATATGTGTTGGTGGACCCCTCATACTACATTTCATCGGTTCCGGACTCAAAGTGCTACAACAAGCTTTTTCATTTGAATTTGAGTTATAAGATTGTCGTACTATCAAGGGGGGAATGCAAATGCATCGCTATGGCTGAATGATTTGTGCTCAAACCAACCCAAGCCATCCTTGTTTCTAACCAAAGACAGCTGCACAAAATTCTGATCTTCCTCTGTCTGTCTGGTAGGCGCGGCAGTGCCGGGCCGCGGCACTGCCGGGCTAAGGCCGACACTACCGCGACTTGTTTCAGCCGTTGGATGGCAGTGGATATTTACTCCATCTCCCTGCCACCCCAACGGTCATCCACGACCATTTACTCATCTCCTACCTCCAGACAAGGCTCCCTCTCCCCATTGAAGGCTCCCAAGCTCTCTCTCACCTAATCTTCGATTCCCATTGATTCCAAGTGAGTTAGAGCCTCAAACCTTCATCAAAGAGAAGCCCTAGCTGAGATCTACTCCCTAGAGCACTTGATTTGAGCCATAGCCGATGGATTTGCTTCTATTACTCTTGGGTTCTTGGAACCCTAGCCGGCTAGGCGTCGCCCTTGAGCTAGCCAACTTGTGTGGCGGCCTTGGGAGGTTTGTAATCACTTGTGCAGCTAGTATTATTACCCTTCACCTCAAGGGTTTGGTTCCTTGACTTGAGAAAGAGGAAGAGTTGCAAAGCTCATGACCTAAGTGGTCAACCTCAACAACGTGGAGGTAGGCAAGCCTTGGTGGCGAGCTGAACCACGGGATAAATCACTTGTCTCATGTGCTTACTTGCTTTCATTTATCATACTTGTGAGCTTGTGATAGTTTCTAGGGTTTGGTTCCGATCTACTTCATACACCATATTCGGCTTGGTTGAGTTGGTTCTGCTGGTTCAGGAAACCTAGTGTAACATTTCCATTCATATAGATTTGGTTTGCCGTGGCTGGATTTCGAATTGCAGGCTCGGGAAGTATTCTGCGCGGCAGTACCGGGCTGAGGCCGGCAGTGCCGGGGAGCGGCAGTGCCGGGCTCTGGGCGGTAGTGTCGGGCTTCACTAATTGAGTTTTGAGCTGTGATTTTTGACAGGCCTATTCACCCCCCCTCTAGCCCACACAGGTCCTTACAAGAATGTTATTTTTGTGGAGCTCCCAAAATCAGCTTCAGAATTGCTTCGGGTCCTAGCCTTTCTCTCTCTCTGTTTGCTGTTGCAATTTCTTTTCAAACATTACAGAATGCAGCCAAAGTGGTGGAACAATGTTTGGTTATTTTCATAGTTATTCTGGTAGAATTTGAATTGAAATGCCAATGTGATCCTGATTGTTAATTTGTGCACACATTAGTACTCCCTTTGTTCCAAAGTCAAATTTATCTAATTTTGACCAAGTCTATAGGAAAATGTAACAGCAGTTTTGACACCAAATTAGTTTCATTCAATCCACCATGCAATATATCTTGAGAGCACTTATTTGGTATTGTAGATTGTTGATGTCAATATATATTTCTATAAACTTTATCAAACTGTCAAAGTCAGAAAATTTTTACTTAGTACAAAGCCAAAGTGACTTTTAAAAATTTGGAACGGAGGGAGTAATTAAGAGGTTGCTGAGAATATCTTTCGCTCTGTTGCTGTTAGGCTGAGGATAGAGCCCATAGACGTGGCCAAACAAATGCAGTCAACACACACACACACACACACACATATATATATATATTCTGTGGAAAGGTTAGTTTGTTTGTTTCCCTTTGCAATTTATTTGGTAACTTGTCATTGCAATAGCAAACAGAATAATGTTGGTCTTGCAGAACACATCGGATGAATCACACTGGCTCCAGCTAAACCAGAGTCTGTTCCGTGTCTCGTCTTTGATGAATGGAAAAAAAGATGATGTAAGGGAGATTGAGGTAGGTCATACATCATGAACCTGTTTTTTTGACAAAGTTTAGAGTATTAAACGTTTGTAAATTGCCATGTTATACTATCGTTTGGGAGATTGGAAGAGCTGTTGTGAGATCTAAGCATGTAGTGTGTAGTCAGTGTCTATTAGTTAACCTGGGATATGTAGTAGCCTAACAAGCAACATTCAGTGCCTTAAAAATCTGCTGAGGACAAAGTGTCTGAATAATTTGTATCTGTTAGTTGATAAGGATCATTCTTCTTTTATTTATTCTTCGTTCTTTCTTTGTAAGGTTGATCAAGTGTGCCAACTTGAGGAAATCAAGAACACCGAGGAGGAAACATATTGCAAACTTTATCCTTCAGGGAATCATAAACCAGGTAAAACGAATGCTGAACCCATGCCGATAACTATCTGATTTTACTAACTCAAATGTGGGGTAATGGGAACTAACTCACCGCTATGGTGGCAAACTTACATATATTTTTATTTAGTACTTGATATTCTCTGTTCTTGAAGAGTTCAATCATTAGAAAAACGTGGAACCTTTTATTTTCTCAGATGAGAAGAACGTTTGAGTTTCCACAACCACTTATGTAAAAAACAAATCCCCATCACACAGGCCAAAATAACATCTTAGACATTCAAAGATCACTATTTATTTGTGTCCATACCATGGTGTATTGGGGATGGTGTGTAAAAGTACCCTTTTCAAATACTTTCAACTTGTTGGAATAATTGAACATGGGGGCGCTAAAGCTCAGGTTCAACGATGAGTGTACACATAGTTTGTGATCCTTTCCTCTGGGATGTTGGATCTCTGTTTAACTTAAGCGCATGGTGATGAGTCTCTGATAGTGTACCAAAAATTCTTGTAGAAATAGCTTGTCGACTGCATTGGAATGACATGTAAATGATCCGTACATTGACTAAACGTGCTCCATTCAGAGAGACAGTTAAGTTGTGTCCTTACTCATGCCATGCCATGCCGATCGATGCCGTAGAAAGGCAGCAAAATCTTCTCCAGAATCTTGATCCTGTATACAGAAGAGAAGAGCTGAAATGATTGACGCCTGCATAGGCTTGCATTGCACATTGCTGATTTGCACAACATGAAGTTGAGACAACGCTGTTGTCCTAAATGCGACAGATCGACCAATAACAGACCACCTCCATGCCTGATCGAGCATGGCCATGGCTTCATGGCCTCATCGTATCATTCAGGTTTATCCGGATGCCGCTATCTTCAGTAACCAGGCAGCCTGCTAGCTATTAATATCTCGAACCACACAGCACGGTTCATTTGTCTTGGATTTACACCGATTCACTAATTTGTCTTGGACATCAGCATGCATAGCATAGCACTATCTGGCCGGCGGCAAGGACTGATCTGATGCCGCCCGCCATTGCTTGCTTCGGTGTGTGCTGCGGTAGGGCGCCGCAGAGGACAAGCCCAACAGATGACTGTAGCTGAAAGCCTGTATGCCACACTGTTTGCAACAGTATCAATAACAGTTTTTAGATCATCTCGGGCGCTTTTGTTTCATTCTTTTTACTGCATTTTTTAGCAGCAGCTGCTACTAGATCATGTCCCTTTTTCAAGCAATTGATAAGCGCTCTCAGGGACCGTTTGCGAACGCTTCCTGAAGCAGATTCAAAGAGAATCATTTTAGGTCAAACGTATTTTTCAGTAAAGAGTGATTCTTTATTAATTTTGTAAAATGAACTAAGAGGCTGAAAAATAAAAAAGTAGTTTTTTGTTCTGGTTCTGTAAAATAATTCTTCATTCTAATTTTGAGTTTATACTAAATAATTAAAGAGAATCACTTTTAATCATAAAATCACTTCTCACCAGAAAAATAGAAAGCAAAGCTCTGTTAAACCGGCTCTCACTCTTAGGGGGTGTTCGTTTTCCTGGCAAATTTTTTTTGTCTGTCACATCGGACTTTACGGCACTAATTTAGTCTATTAAAAATAAATTAATTATAAAACTAATTACATGGCCATATGCTAATTACTAAGACGAATCTATTAAAGTAAATTAATTCATCATTAGCGAATGCTTACTGTAGCATCATATTATCAAATCATGAGCTAATTAAGTTTAATAGATTCATCTTGTGAATTAGTCTTCAGCTGACAAATTAGTTTTTTAATTAATATATTTTTAATAGGCTAAACTAGGGCACAATATTCAATGTGACAGGGCAAAAAAAAAATTGTCCTGTAAACGAACACGCCCTTAGCCGGTCGGTTGCTAGGCCAGAGGTACAGCCTGATCGATCGCTGCCTGCTTTGCTTTCCTGTATGGGCTCTAACATATGAACTATGTATTCTAGTTTTTGTGAACTCATTATAGCACGGACAACCTTGTTATTATGGTGGTTTGTTCACGCTATATAATGCTTGGAAATCCTATTCAAGCTCACCTACAGATGTCATTTCTTCACCTGAAATTGCATTTCTTCATGCTTTAAACTCAACTACCGTTGACAAATGAATAGGTGCACAGTATGAGAAACAGTTTCTACCTCCCTCCTCCTCAACTCTGCTATTACATCAGCGAAACATAAGCAAAATGATGACATGACGGTGCATTTAAAGCTATGGCAACCATCGTGGTTTCAATGTTGGGACTGCCCTTACAAAATGATGACCTTCGGTTTGTCTTCTTCCAAGCACGGGGTCGGCACCATTCAGTTTTAGGGACAATTCTTCCCTGCATGCAACAACCATGTACATGCTACATAGATTACTCTTGCGGTGTTCAGGTGTTGCTTATATGCATGGGAGCTCATCAACTCCAAACACTGCCAGAAGTGCACCCATGACTTCTGAATTCAGATCAACCTGCATTAGTGGAGAAAGATGAAATATGTCATAGAAAATCATAAATAGAAATACCATAGCAAATTCTTCTAGAAAAAGGAGCACCAGCTACAAGGTCGCATATTTTCATTGCAGCCTTCTCATAGTTATTCTAACTCATAATCACTGCAGCTATTTGGACAAATAGATAACATAGACAATATTGAAGCTATAGATATTTTACAGTCTCTAGCTAGTTTGATGCATTATTACTCTAATTTGTAAATCATTTCCCAGAATTTTGTGTACAATATCCTACATCGTGTAGTGAAAAAGTAACTAGAGTCAAATGTGATCACTAATAAGGTAAAAGCAAAAAAAAAAACCATGGTTCTCCAAGAAAGGCCATGATGATAGGATGCATCATCACCATGTTCAAACATGAAAAAAAAATTGGCACATGTGAGTGTTGGGGGAATCAGGTAAAGGTTTGCAAAGGCTTTAACTATCGTTACACGAATGTATTTGGGCATGTGTGAATTTTCAGGATTCCTTGAAGATCTTCGTTCGCCACCTCACCTCAGGCGAAGGTTGCTGACCGAAGATCAGAGGTTCTGCCCTCGTTGGGGGCGAAGGCACCGGCACAGGCGAAAGTTGCCGACCGAGGTGTCGGAGACTCTGCCCTCGGCGGAGGCGAAGGCCCAGGCATGGGCGGAGACCACCAGCGGAGGCGGAGACCTCGGCACGGGCGGAGGTCGCCGACAAAAGTGATGGCTTCAGTGCAGCGAAGGCACCCGGTCAAGGTGCTGGCCCAACGGAGGCCTCGATCCATCTAGACACAGCAGTTGGGGCGTTCGCAGGGTGGTCTGATGGCCCAACTAGCGGAGTGGTTGGAAAAATGGGATGAAGATCCCGAAATACCCTTTAGAATTTAGTTGGATTCTGGGAATATTCTAGGAATATCCCTACGCTCTGTATATGTAAGAATATAATAAGAGAAAAAAACTAGTGTGCAGTGCGCTATAAAAGGAGGACAAGAGGCTCATGTAAGAGGAGGATGAGCAATGAGAAAACCCTAATTTTGTCACTTGCAATTCTATTATCAGAGGAGAGGAGTTCCCAACAGTGAGACAAATAAAGGGAACAAGAAAGATAGAGTGCTAAATCTTGTAGTGTCTTCCAATCGGATTGGATAACATTTGACATATCCAGAATACAAAACCACCAACGTACTCATTCAAACCTCTAAGAGCAAGATCTGTCATAACCTACAAACATTTCTTTGATATTCGATTCAGCAAAAAAAAAGAAACAGAGGTTATAACTTAAATTGTAAAGTTTGCTTCAACACTCTAAAAAATTAAACATATATAACTGTATGGTTAAAATAACCAAGATAACTACTTCATGTAGAACTATCCATAATGAAGCAGTCAAATAATCAATATATCAATCAAAATCCATGGTGGTTGACAATTTTTATAATTAACAATGAAAGAAAAAAAAACAAACTATCACTTTTCTAAAAAATTATAACCAAAACACTAAAAAGCCTAGCTAAACACAGATGTAGTGCTTTTATTATTTGCTTATCTTACCTGTTTTGTAATTTTTGGCTTTTACATCACACAGATATCCATTTACTTTATTTCTTTGGTCATCTGTAAGATCCACCCCTCCCTCTCTGATTACCCATAGAGTTAATGCTTTCAACTTCATTGACAACTAGATGACTTTAAGGACACACTTAGAAGCCATAGCGGGTGCTACGGAAGGTTGAACCTGAAAAATAACACAGAAATTTATAAAGCGTCAATACAAGAAATTTACAAGTTGGAATGTTCACAATAAAAAAGAACACACTTACTGTTGTCAACTGAACCACTTGTTCTTTGATATCCCTTGGGATATATAATCGATAACAGCCTCCCACGTTAAGGTTTAAGAAATATATGATTAAGATCACAAATATAAGGTTGCATGTTATCTTGTTCTAGTTTGTATTCTTTCATTCACAACAGGCATATTAGCCTTCGTGGCGAGGTCACTGGCTTGTGATACAGTTGATAACCAGAGAAGACATGGTGCTAAGATGGTAGGATTTTAGCCTTTGTGATCTGAAGGCTTGTGCCAATCTTCACCAAATCGATAGTTATCTTAAACCTAAGGATGCAGATTTTATTGGATCGACCCAATAACCCACTACCCAATATATAAATCATGGTGTAAATACCCATTGGGTTGACCCAACAAATTTTGGTTCTGTTTGGTGTTGAAAGCTCTAGGTCATCGGGTAACCCAATCTCAACCCACTGCGTGTCTACCGAAGCGGAAGATGTTCATCAGAAGCAATGAAGCGTGGAGCTTGACAAGAGCACGATGGTGTGGTGCACCTGCGCTCATCGGTCTTCTTCAGAGCGGCATCCTCTACAGCAGTTCGGCGGCCGCGAGCATGGGCTTATGGTGGCAGAAGAGCTTGATGTGGTCGCATAGAGGCGGTGCAGAGCAAGCAGGCGGTGGGCGTGGAGAGGTTGTGGATAAAGACTCCCGCGACGACACAACAACGACGTCGTGGCGGGCGACTGATGGCATGGCCGCGGTTTAGCGACGAGGCGAGGACAAGGCTGCTCAGGTCGGTGTCGGGGTTCGGCGTGGTGCGTCGTAGTCGTGGACGGTGGTGGCCTAGCGTGGTGACGGCGCAGTCGCAGCTCGGCATGATGTGGGATCCCAATGCGACGAGGCTAGCTGGCCGCAATGGCGTCGTGAGGGCGAGGACGCTATCGACGAAGACGATGGACAGCGCTGTGCGAGGGCTAGCATCTTGTTGACTAATCCACAACCCTGACCCATTGGGTCCACTAGTTCCAGGGCTTCAAAAAAATCGGGCCGACCCAAAACAACCAACGAGATAGATGGGTAAAGTGGGTCATGAATTGGGTTCACCAATTGCGACCCAGTTGCATCGTGACTTGAACCTGATGAAAGGACGAGAATCGCGTTCCCATCAAGTGCTAATCAGAGCTTCATGTATTCCATCAAGTTCGCATCTATCATCTAGTTCGATTGTTTTGCCTTCGTCCCATAGTATCAAGCGGTAATCAGAGCTTCATGTATTCCATCAAGTTCGCATCTATCATCTAGTTCGAATGTTTTGATCTCGTCCTATAGTCTGCCATATTTATTTTCTATCCTAGAACCATCTACGCCACAGTCTCTGTATATTTCAGTTTTAGAGTCCGCCGTGTTGAGTTTGTGTCCTAGGTCAACGTCCCATAGTCTCTGTATATTTCAGTTTTAGAGTCTGTCGTGTTGAGTTTGTGTCCTAGGTCGACGTCTTGTTGCTGGTTTAGATCGTGTTCTTTACTAGTTTGTGTTGATCCCCCCCACCCGTTGTCATCTCGTATCACCATCAGTTTGTATCTTATGTCCGTATAAAATCCTGATTCGGACTGTCTTCCATAAAACAGTCATAGTTTTTGCGTCCGAACTCAAAACATGACGAATTTTATATGTATAGAGAATGCTAGAAAAATTTAGATCCGTTTTAACCCAGCAAAGCTGAGTCAAAAAATTAGAATTGTGAAATTCAATTAAGAAAATCGAGTTTCGAGGTCCACAAGTTTCGACATACTTTTTAGAACACAATCCTAATTTTCTATAGGCCACAACTTTTATCCAATCGAGCTCAATTTTTTGTGGATTATTCTTTTGTGCTCGAGAAAAAATATCAAAAGGTCAAAACTCAAAATAAAAGTTTGGACAAAAAATAAAGAATGAATAGTAAAAGAAAGTAGAAGAGAAAATGAGCACATAAGAGCATCTCCAACCGTTTGGCATTTTTCGTTTGGCATATTTGGGAATTTGCCAAGTCTCAAATGGATTTGGCAAAGGTGGAAAGACTTAATCTCCAACCGTTTTGCATTTTATTTTGGCAAATTCCAAAATTGTGGACCCACACCAAATTCTCGCGCGCGCTGGCGGCCTTTTCCGTCGCGCCAATTCCTTCGCGGGCAGATCGTCTCCATCGCCGGCAGAAGGAGGTCCCAGCCGGGCAGATCAATTCCATCGCCAATTCTGTCGCGCTAGTTCCTTCGCGGGCAGATCAATTCCATCGCCGGGCAGATCGTCTCCCCTGAGCCGGCCATCCAATCCCGCCATGTCTTTCCACGTGTCGTACCCATGATTTCCCGGAAAATTAACCCTAGGAACAATGGAACACGTAGAGGAATAATTCGAGATTGGATCCATGGAGTACCTCAAAGAAGAACGAAGAACAGATGATGAAGGTTGCTGGACACTGGAGGAAGAACGTCGCAGTTTTCAACCTGGCGCGAAGAAACGGCAGCGGCGCGAGGTTTCTCGTCGCGGGCGGAAAAAAGGCGCCGAAGCCGCACGGGGCCAAATGCCAAGTCGGGAGGGACTCGCATATATATATATATATATATATACCTAGTGAGCCCAAGAATTTGCCAAGTTGATAAAAATGCAAAGCCCAAATGCAAAACGGTTGGATAGGAGATTTTTCAACTTTTTGGCAGAAATACAAATGCAAAGCCCAAATACCAAACGGTTGGAGATGCTCTAAGGAACTCTTAGTAGCTGAGCATGTGGATCAATATCTCCTTTGTTTACAACCAAGCCAACAGGAGGGGTGGAGAGGATGCGAGTTGGCGTCCGGAGGCTGTTGATATCCATGGCCTGCCCCGCCCGGTACGCGAAGACGGTATAGGCCAGCGATCTCAGGAGCTCGTCAGGGTCCTCCATTCATAGCCAACAGGTGAGGAACTCTGTATTCTCCCTTGCCGACATGCTGCTGTCCTGCCTATCAAGAACGTAGGACTCACCTAGGATCAGCTTGACTCCGTCCTCGTTCCAGGCCTTGAGGGGAACGTTCTCCATGGAGACCTTCACATGGTACCACCATGTAGTCTCTGAGGCGCCCCCGCCCGCGCGAAACCCATGGGCGGATGGGGAAGACTGAGCCCCCGAACTCAATGAAGCCTTTGTAGAGGGCGCGGTCCTTCTCCATGGAAGCCTGAACACTGCGAGGAAGTCATCCGGGCTGCGCCGAGTGACATGGATGTTGTGCCTTGATAGGTGCAGCTGACCAGCCAGGCTGTAGGACACCTCGAGAGCATTGGAGCGATATCCTTCCAGTGGCGAGGAGACAATAAGTAACCGCAAGAGGTCTAAGTCTGATGGCCTCACAGTTCATGGTGTCAGTGGCGACAAAGGTGACCTGGCCACGGGACCGACGCTGGTGGGCGTGACCCGGGATATACTTCATCATGGGCTTGGTGGTGGCGTGTTGGGTGCACTACGGCAGAAGAGGGAAGATGATGCGAGTGTGTATACTCTCCGGTGGCCGGGAAGGTTAGCCTGGAGCGAAGGGAGGCCGAGATGGGTTGTCGACGGCGAGATGGGCAGTTGCGGGTGAAGTGGCCAGGTCCCTTGCAGTGGAGGTTGCGGACCGGGTCTAGACAATGGGCAACTCTGTGGTCGGAGCTGAGGCAACGGAAGCAACACACAACTAGCCTTCTTTCAAAGGTGCTTGGTGCCGACAGAGCAGCTCCCCGAGCGGTGTCCCTCTCAATGCCTTCTTCTTCCCGGAAACCACCAGGCCACCTGCAGGTCCGCATCCTTCCTCCACCAATGCTTTTTCTTCGCTTTTCGCCAATATGGTGAAACCTAGGTCTTTCGGATCTCATTTACTTGGGAGCTCTCTCCTAGCTCCCAGCAGCCGGTATGGTAGTCGAGGAGTAATGACTCCTCCCAACTTGGATGGTCGGCGACTTGGAAATTAAAGAGAGGCCATTATTGGGTCGGCCATCAGATCTGAGCAGAAAGACGTCAACATCAGGCGCAACCAGGATAGATTTCAGCTTTAGCGAAGGCATCCCTTTAGAAGGCGCGGCCGAGCTGGAGCTGGAGGAGGCGTATGCGTATGGGCAGCAGAGCACACGAGAGGGATCAATATGTCTACCCGGGCTGCGATGTCAGGACACCAATATGTCTACCCGGAAAAAAATTCAGTACGCTACGGGCGTACTGAGCCTCGCGTACGCCCCACTCGTCGATGCCCGCCGCGTGTCAGGGGATTCGATGCCCGCCGTATGTACGGGACAAGCCGAGGGGGGCTGAGGAAGTGAGTCATGCGTGTTGTCCGTCTGATCGAATCCTCTGACACGCGGCGGGCATCGACGAGTGGGGCGTACGCGAGGCTCTGTACGCCCGTAGCGTACTGAATTTTTTTCCGTTTTCTTTTTCTTTGGCTGCCAAATCCTGTACGAATGCCGGGAACATCATATGCCCAAACAGACAAAGTGGCATATATAAGTATAGTACAACACTGATGGATTTGAAAAGAAAGCTGAACACTGCTTGCTTCATCAGAATTCAGAACAGCCTGTCTTCAACAAACAAAGTTCAGCTATCCACAAACTAGTGGAGAAGTAAGAATATTCAGATAAGAATTTGGTCTCCTTTTCCAACATGGCTTGATAGAAATTGTGTGCAATCTTCTTCTGTTCTTTCTTCCCCTCTTGTAAAAGGATCTCCCTCCTGAAACAAATGCGTCAATAAACCAGGAGAAGACATGGAGCAGAGCACTACTGGACCAAATCCTATCCCCAGATGAACAAGAGATTCTTCAAGCTGTTACAACAAGCGACCCCAGACCCAAAACCCGACTACAATTCCAATATATGCAATGCAGACATAAAAACTCGATTAGGTTTTCAAACAGAAGAAAGAGTATATCCATCTAATCCTAATTATCTAAAAGCGACAAACGGTGCACTCCAGTCTGCTGGCCTTCATCCACATACATACAGTACACTGATATACAACATGACATCAATCAGAAATTTACCCAGCAACAGCACAATAAGGATGGTGCCCTGCAATCAAAGATACTAGAAACGTTTGCAGCACCTTCACGCACGTAGCTAGGAACCAAAAGGGAAACCTCACCTCATGTAGGCGCTGAGGAAGGAGGCACTCTCTTGCTTCACGAGGTTCACAAAGGCACTGCCATGTGCCATCAGCATCGTCGGTCATCATAGTGCCCTCTAGCAAGGTGAAGCGTGGCCTATACTTCCTGATGGGTATTCCTGCAATCTCACCGTGTGCTAAAATTGCGTTAAAAAAGTCTCACAATGCGAAAATGGTAACTGAAGTTTTAAAACGAATATAATCAAAACTCAGCCGGCCTGCACCTAACCAACTATGGAAGTGCCAACAGAGAAATTAAACATCCGAAACAAGTCATTGTAAAGATATCTGGAAAGGATGCATAGATAGAGCACATAAGTTCTGGTTAACAACACCGCAGATCACGGATGTCTTCTTCGACCAATGTATGCATAATGCATCAGAAATTCCTGCAATGTATTGTTGGTTCAATGTTTAAATCGAGGGATAAGAAAATGAAGGAAGAGCTTTCCTGCCTGCCTCATCATTTACCAATTAACTCTTATGCAAACGTTAAACGACGGACAAACCCTTTCGCATTTACCAATTTACAGTGTTAGCCGACCGCTAAATCGTCGCCGGTGGAGCACCCCCGGCCGGAACAGATCACCAGCCCCGACGCTCCTCTGTTTTAGTCCAATTGAATTAGACTTTTTACTAATGTGATAGGTATCTATGGTAAAACTTTCATGCCCTGCATATGCATATTGAATGAGTTAGGATTTTATCTTGCGATAATTCTTGTTTAATATTTTTAATATAATTAAAAGTAAGTAAAAAAAATGTGTGACCTTGTAGAGTTACTGTTGTTGTACCATAATGCCATAGCCTTGGTGTTACTAAAAATGGAGAGATATAGATTTACCAAGTGTCACATGCTTATTTTACCAACTTAAAATCTTAATTAAATTGTAATATTTAATATGTTTATCCAAAAAATTATGAATTTATGTTAACAGCATGGGTGGGGAATAGAGAGAACGGAAGATAGGAGAGAAGCACAGCAGGAAGATGGGATCAGATCGGAATCCTTTACTAGACAGGTGATAGTTCATACAGCAAATGCATACCCCTTCCACAAGAAGGTCTCAGACTAAATAGCACACACGCACGCTCACGCTATTCTTGTACTAGGCCTACGCCGTTTCCCAGTCTGGCCCATACACCATCCGGTTCCTGGACTTGGCCCGCTTGGGTCTTGTCGCCTCATCTTGGGCCTCCTTCTCCTTCCTAGCCATGGTTGGTACAGAGGTGCCAACATCCCCTCCTTGGGCACCTGGATGCCCCCAGACAGATGCTCGTGGAAACTGCTGATGAAGATATTCCAGATCCTCCCAAGTGGACAGCGAAGCCGGTAAGTTGGACCATTGGACCAGCCCTTGGCGGATTGGATTGGAACCCTTCAGCACTGTACGCCGGCGCAAAATCTTGACAGGCACACTCCAGCGAATAGTGGAAGGCGGAAGAGCTGAAGACACCGCATGATGGGCACCCACCGACTGCTTAAGCTGAGACACATGAAAAACAGGGTGAATAGAAGACGAAGCGGGTAGTTCCAACTTGTAAGCGACGGAGCCAATACGCTCAATGATGCGGAACGGCCCGAAGAATTTGAAAGCCAACTTCTGATTAGCCCGGTCAGCAACTGAAGATTGCACGTACGGCTGTAACTTGAGAAACACCCAATCATGCAACTGAAAGACCCTCTCAGACCGGTGAGTATCAGCTTGTTTCTTCATACGATGCTTAGCTCGATGTAAATGTTGCTGAATCACTTCCGACATCAGCTCTCGATCATGCAACCACTCAGCCAGATCAGAAATGGGTGGATCATCCGATGCATGAAGCCCAAACTGTTGGGGAGAAAACCCATATAGGACCTCAAAAGGAGAACGACCCAAAGTTGAATGAAGAGATGTGTTGTACCAGAATTCAGCTAAGTCCAGCCAGGAACTCCACTGCCGCGGACAAGCATGAACGTAACAGCGGAGGAAAGTCTCCAAGCACTGATTGACACGCTCAGATTGGCCATCAGATTGGGGGTGATATGCTGTAGACATACATAAATCCACTTTGTCCAAACGAAAGAGTTCCCGCCACAACTTGCTAGTAAAAATTTGATCCCGGTCCGAAACAATGGCGGGGGGCATACCATGGAGTTTATAAACTTGAGAAAGGAATAACTTGGCGACGCCAGCTGCTGTGAAAGGATGTCAGAATCCCAAAAAGTGAGCGTACTTGGAAAACATATCCACCACCACTAGGATACAGTTATAGCCGCCCGAGGACGGCAGCCCCTCAATGAAATCCATAGATATCATCTTCCAAGCGCGATCAGGAACTGGAAGAGGCTGAAGCAAACCTGGTAACTTGGAACGATCCGCCTTGGCCTGTTAACAGGTCAGACAAGCCTGAACAAAAGAGTGAACTGGCCTTTTTCACATCTTCGGCCAAGCAAAGAGCTGTTTAAGACGCCAATAAGTCACTGGAACTCCCGAATGTCCACCAATCGCACTGACATGCAAAGCCTGAAGAATCTTTTGCTGCAAGATAGAGTTCTGGCCAATCCAAACTCGCTGCTTGTATCGAAGCAATCCATCATGAAAAGTGAAATGAGGAACAGCTTGTGGATCAATCACCAGTTTTGTAATAAGTTGTTGTGCATGGGCATCAGACGCATAAGAATTGACAACCTCTTCTAACCATTGGGGCTGAACAATGGAAACAGTAGCACACTGCCCATTAGGAATTCTGGACAAAGCATCTGCTGCACGGTTGTCATTACCCTGACGGTATACAATACGGTACTGCAGGCCAAGTAACTTGGTAAACACCTTTTGTTGCCCAGGTGTATGCAGCCGCTGCTCGGATAGCTGGACAAGGCTTTTATGGTCAGTGAAAATAGTGAACTCAGCATGCTGCAAATAACAGCGCCAATGTTCCAGTGCTAACAAAACAGCCAGGTACTCTTTTTCATATGTTGACAGCCCTTGGGAACGAGGACAGAGTGACTTGCTGAGATAAGCCAATGGATGGCCAGCTTGAGTGAGAACAGCCCCCACACCAGACCTACTCGCATCAGTTTCCACTGAAAAAGGTTTGGAGAAATCAGGCAAAGCGAGAACCGGAGCAGCCGTCAATGCTTGTTTCAATGTCTCAAAAGCTTGCTGGTGGACTGTCGTCCAAAGGAAGAAGGCGCCCTTCTTAAGGAGATCATTGAGTGGCCGACAAATGATTCCAAAATGCTTGACAAAACGGCGGTAGTACCCGGCCAATCCTAAGAAACTGCGCAACTCCTTTACCGAAGTGGGAACAGGCCATTGGCAGACTGCCTGAATCTTGGTGGGATCGGTCGCGGACTCCCCTGCTCTGAAATCACATGGCCCAAGTACTTCAGCTGGCGCTGTACAAAAACACACTTAGAAAGTTTCACCTGCCAGCTGTCCCGACGCAGCAGCTCAAACACCTGACGCAATAACTGAATATGCTCATCCAAAGTACGACTGCAAATCAAGATGTCATCAAAGAAAACTAAGACACCTTTGCGCAGAAGAGGAGCCAATGTTGTGTTCATGGATTTTTGAAATATGGCCGGGGCACCAGTGAGACCAAAAGCCATCACACAAAATTCATATTGACCTGAATGAGTTTGAAAGGCTGTTTTTTGTTCCTCGCCTGGCTGCAATCTGATCTGATGATACCCTGCTGTCAGGTCCAAACACGAAAACCAGGAAGCATGGGTCAATTCATCAAGGAGCTCCTCAATCACAGGTACTGGATACTTAGCCTTTTCAGTGATGGCATTGAGATGACGAAAGTCCACACAAAAACGGAAAGTCCCATCTTTTTTCTTGACCAACAGTACTGCAGAGGAGAACGGACTGGTGCTGGGTTGAATAAGACCAGCTTGTAACATTTCAGTCACCTGACGCTCAATTTCATCTTTTACTGCAGGTGGATACCGGTAAGGCCGCACTTGTACTGGTGAGGCTCCAGCGATCAAGGGAATGGGGTGCTCAAATCGCCGAGGTGGAGGATATCCTGAAAGTGGCTCAAAGATTGACTGAAACTCGCTGAGAAGAGTTGACACAGCCGGCGGCAGGTCCACGATATTAGAAGAACTCTCGTCAGCCAAAACAGCAGCAACTTGAATCACTGAACCAACCGGTAGTTCTGTCAACTGCCCTTGTGACCGAACAGAAGAATCTCCATAGGGAAGCGACAACCATTTATGTTGCCAGTCAATATGCATAGGACTAAAAGAAGCCAGCCAATCCATTCCCAAAATCATATCATACAACGGCAGCGGCATAACCAGAAAATTAGACCGAAATGAAATGCCCTGAACTTCCCAAGGAAGGTTCTGAAAACCTGTAGAACAGGGAACCATGGTACCATCAGCAATGCGGATCCTCGGGATGATGGTCAGCCGAAAAGAACCCGTCAACTGAGCTGCTAAAGTCTCACTGAGAAAAGAGCAAGAACTGCCAGAATCCACCAGAATAGTCACTGCCTTGCCATGCACAGTCCCTGACAACAAAATGGCACGAGCAGAAAACTGACCCTGAGCGACAGCCAACACATCCACGGTCAGCAACTGAGCTTCCAGAGAATCCTGACCCTCACATTCACCAGACTCATATGAGTGACATAAGTCCCAGACCTCCTGTAGCACATGCACCTGAATCTTTTCCGGGCAGCGATGGTCGCGGGACCATTTTCCACCGCAACGGAAACAGAGACCGCGGGCATGGCGATACTCCCGCATCGTTGCCAGCTTGGCATCGATAGTAGGTGAGCGCCGATCGTCGGAGGCCACGACCGTTGCCGGAACGCGAACACCCTTGTCCGCTGCCATGGGAGCAGGCAGAGGTAGTGCCCCTCTGGGAGGCAGCTTCGGAAAACCCGATCCGTCAGATCGTTTGCCGTCACGTCGTTTGAATGGGTCCACCAACTCCTCCTGCAAAAGAGCCAACACAACAGCAGTATCGACCGAAACAGGACGTTGCATCTGAACTGCAAGACGTATATCCTCACGAAGGCCATCAACAAATTTCATGTCATAGAACCGAGGGTCGGTGCTCTTGCCGTAAGCTAGCAACTGATCAACTAGTTTGGTGAAACGATCTGCATATTCTTGAACCCCAGCTATCTGACGAATATGCAACATCTGGCGTAACAACACTTCATGCTGATCTTTGCCAAACCTATCCAAGAGTACACGACAAAATTCGCCCCAACTTCCCAACCGGAATCGAGGATCGAGCGACTGTAACCAGCAAGCCACTGCCCCCGACACTTGCATGGTGGCAACCCGAATCCACTGACTCGGTTCCACAGAATACATCTCGAAATAGTCCTCACAACGAGAGATCCACAACTTAGGATTATCCCCATCAAATCCCAGAAAATTGAACTTAGGAAGTTTGCTATTAGAGTGCTGAAAACTTCCTTGAGCAGGATGAATCGAGTGCTGAAAACCCCCAAAAGTAGGTATGGACTGCGATGTTTCCTCCCCAATCTGAAACATGCATCCCCCAGGTTCTAGGATTGATCCAGATAATGAGCGATGGATACCCGGAAACGGACGAGCAACAGGGATAAAATTGGGTCGCGCATGGGGGTGGGGAGGGTACTGGAGGACTGGGAAGTGTAATCGTACCCTTGACCGGAGACTGAGTCATGGACTCGAGCCCCCGGTGACGAGTTTCGACGCGGGGCCCAACAAACGGGCTGGTGTCCGGGCGCACGGCTGATGAGGATGCCGCGGCTATCTCGGGTTGATGCAGTATGCCCGCCGGCGCCGACGAGCCCGAATCGAGCATCGCGCGGCTGACCGTCTTGCGTAGTGCCTTCATTTCTTCACGCATCTGGACCCCCGTCTCGTCTGTCTTGCGGATCTCGCCCAGCTCCTGCCGCAGCTCTTTCACTGTCGCATCCATCTTCGGCTTCCAGGAATCGAACACTTGGGCTGCCTCTTCGAGCTTGGCAAATCTGTCAGAGACGAATACCTCCACCGATCCAATCCTCTTACCCAAGGTCGATTCTACCCTTCCCAGCGAGGACTCGACCCCGCCGATTCGACCCTCCAGGGCCGACCGCATCGCCTTCATCTCCTCCATGAGCAGCTTGGTGTTCGGATCCATAGCCCCAAGTTGTTTGCGGAGCCGGGTGAAGTGGTCGTGGTCGATTTGGTGTGGCTCCAGAGTATCGCCCAGATCCCCAGCTCACTCATCGCCGACCGGAACAACCTCGGCACGGACTTCCGGGATCACCGTCGGGGATGACGTTCCCAGATCAAGGCTAGAACGAGAGCGGACCAAGGAAAGATGGCTCCGAGTACCAATTTGTTAACAGCATGGGTGGGGAATAGAGAGAACGGAAGATAGGAGAGAAGCACAGCAGGAAGATGGGATCAGATCGGAATCCTTTACTAGACAGGTGATAGTTCATACAGCAAATGCATACCCCTTCCACAAGAAGGTCTCAGACTAAATAGCACACACGCACGCTCACGCTATTCCTGTACTAGGCCTACGCCGTTTCCCAGTCTGGCCCATACACCATCCGGTTCCTGGACTTGGCCCGCTTGGGTCTTGTCGCCTCATCTTGGGCCTCCTTCTCCTTCCTAGCCATGGTTGGTACAGAGGTGCCAACAATTTATTAATAAACTAGCTATGTTTTAGTCATGCGACAGTTCTCATAAAATTTGTAGCTCCAAAGAGAAGTTTGGGATATGATGTTTTAAAGATTAGAATTTATACATGTTTTCTATAGTACTTGTTGTACATATGACTGGGTTAAGTGTTGCCTAGTTCTATTAAGTTGCAAAGGTTAGTTTTATTAGCTTGATGTTTAACTTGCACTATTATATTAATGCCGTCTTGGTGTTTAATGATATGCATTTCTCCTTTTATATATGTGGCATACACATATAATCTTTATTACTAGAACATGACTGACTTGAATGATGAACATGACTGAGCGATCACCACCAAATGACCGATAGTCACTAAGATCCATCACCGAATAATACAATATCCAATATCATTTGAAAATTTCCATTAACACTATATGGATGACCACGCCAGATGATACACCATGAGCCAATAACCAGGCCTTACCAGATAAACCTGCAATGTCCAAAGACTCATTCTTCATGGTTATCTGCATAATGTCACCGGACGATCTACCATGTGCATCCATACCTGCACCGGATAATCCTACGAAAAACCGTCATTTTCACATCTTCAACATACTCTTCACTCTTCACAAATAGTGTCACCAGATGATATGTTGCGTGCAATAATACATGCCTGATGCATCATTGGATCATACATGTGAACACCACTAGCTTGTCCATCTTCAAGTCCAAGTCATCAACAGTATCACCGGGAACAACCTCACAGTTTTTTTTGGCAAAAGATAATATGAATGAATAAATTGGTTGTGAAATGTTTGACAACAGTTGTTTGTAGCCATTGGGTAGGATGGATGGATGCTGTTCGCTTGAGCAAATCAGTCAAAATCAGTTATACTTTAGTATTTTTCTATTATAACGAATCAGTCCTACAAACCAGCCGAAGACCCGTAGTCACAATAAGTCCCGTCTGAACGAAGTCAGTCTACCTGTCATGCAAATGTTTAGGTATTGTTTAGTTTTGGGAAATATTTGGGAAATGCACTGTAACACTGTAACATGGACTAACTAGGTTCAAAAAATTCGTCTCGGCATGTACATACTAAAAGTACAATTAGTTATTTTTTTACCTACATTTAATGTTTCATGCATGCAGCTACAAATATTTAGGGGAAGTTGGAGAAACTAAACGGGGCCTTAGCTTGGGTATGTAGCAGCTGCTGGTGATCGATCACACGTGTGGGTGCTGTTGTAGCGTACACACTGAACCAATAGTTTGGGTAGCAAAAAGAGCACATCTTCAGTTCAGTCTATCCATTTGCGCATCCTCAAGTCATTTCAGAACTCACGAGTCTGCTTGCTTTCTGAGGTGTTCCATTGCTGCGATTACTACATGCAAGCGCAATCAGTGGATTTCTCTCTCTCTCTCATAAGCCAGTCTGCGAGTGACAGACTGGGTGAGGTCATGGTTAGTTTCCAAAAAGACCCAAATTTTTTTCTAGATTCCCCGTCAAATCAATCTTTAGATACATGCATGGAGCATTAAATGTAGGTAACAAAATAACTAATTGTACTTTTAGTATGCACATGTCGAGACTAATCTTTTGAACCTAGTTAGTTCATGCTTGGACAAAGTTTATCAAATAACAACGAAAGTGCTATAATACTTTTCCCAAAAAATTTCCGGAACTAAACAAGCCCTGAATATGGCCACAGATTTGAAACCTGTTTGAGTTTTTTTAAAATGCACATGTTGGATTCGCGGGTCAGTCAATATAATGACATAGACAAAAACGATCTGACATATTCGTCGTTTCCTCATTTTTCTGTCTAGAGTGGCACCACAACCCTGAAAGGTCGTAAACCTCTTGCCATCTACTTCCTTCATCTCAAATAAATCGTTTAATTTTTTAGCATCAAGCTTGATCACTCGTCTTATTCAAAAAATTATGCAAATATAATCAAATTTAAATCATTTTCGAAGAAGTTTTATTAATAAAATGAATCACAACAAAAAAACTGATATTTTGTACAAATTTTTGAATAAGACGAGTGATCAAAATTGAGCTCAGAAAAGTCAAACGGCTTACAATTTGGGACGAAGGAAGTAGGATTATTACAGGTAACTTGCTCAACATCATCCATTCACTTGGCAGTTTATAAGCTGCAGTAGTACCTGCATGCTAGGTCTTTTTCTAGAAGATAAGCATATGTCAGATGTCACTGCTAACGTCACAATAATGCAAGGTAGTGCGTGCCTACAACTACAAGATCCATATCCAACAAATCATACAGATAAGATCACTGTAACTGAGTCCACCATCAATTCAGACTGTTGTCTGCTGATAGTGAGAGATATATATCCCGGCATGGACAGGACATCGAGCATTTGTACACTCCCCACAGTCGAGCACTTCTATCTCCATGTCCATGGCCGACGACGAGGGACGCCGCCGCCACCATTTCCTGGTGGTGGCCTACGGCGTCCAAAGCCACATCAACCCGGGACGCGCCCTCGCCCGTCGTCTCGCACGGCTCGACGTCGACGGCTCCATTAAGGCCACGCTCTCCGTGCCGGTGGTCACCTACCGGCGCATGTTCCCTTCGTCGCTCCTGGATTCCGCGGCGGCGGCGACGGCGGCGACGGCGGAGACCACCGACGGGGTCATCTCCTACGTCCCCCACTCCGACGGCCTCGACAACGGCGTGACCTGGTCCACGGACGCCGAGGAGAGGGCACGCAGACGCCGCGCGAGCGCCGACAGCCTCTGCGCCATCATGGCCCGCCTCGCCGGCCGCGGCCACCCGGTGACGTGCATCGCGTGCACGTTGGTGTCGCTCCCGGCGCTCGACGTCGCGCGGGAGCACGGCGTCCCTCTCGCCGTGTACTGGCTCCAGCCGGCCACCGTCCTCGCCGTCAGCTACCACTACTTCCACGGCTACGCCGAGCTCATCGCCGCCCACGCCACCACGGACGACCCCGCCGCGCACGAGGTGCGCGTGCCCGGGCTGCGCCGCCCTCTCCGGATCGGCACCCTCCCGTCGTTCCTGACCGACACGTCGGGCAGCGACAGGGCCACGGCGTTCATCGACGTGTTCCGGGAGCTGTTCGAGTTCATGGACGAATGGCGGCCCAAGGTGCTCGTGAACACGTTCGACGAGCTGGAGGCCGACGCGCTCGCGGAGGTGAAGCGCCACCTGGACGTCGTCGCCGTCGGCCCCATGGTCGGGTCCGCCATGGACGACGACGCCGCCCGGATCCATCTGTTCGAGCACGACGAGAAGAGGTACACGGAGTGGCTTCAGGCGCACCCGGAGAAGTCGGTGGTGTACGTGTCGTTCGGGAGCGTGACGAAGCTCGCCAAGCAGCAGGTGGAGGAGATCGCTGGAGGACTGCGGCAGTGCGGGCGGCCGTACTTGCTGGTCGTGCGCAGAGACGGCGTCGACGGCGGCGATGGCGAAGCAGGCGGCGGCGGCGGGCATGGACAGCTGGAGAGCGAGAGCCAGAGCCAGGGCGGGATGGTCGTGGACTGGTGCAGCCAGGTGGAGGTGCTGTCGCACCCGGCGGTCGGGTGCTTCGTATCGCATTGCGGGTGGAACTCGGTGACGGAGGCCATGGCGTCCGGCGTGCCCATCGTCGGCGTGCCCAGCTTGTATGACCAGCCGACGAACATGTACCTGGTCGAGGAAGAGTGGGGGGTCGGCGTCAGAGGAGAGCGAAACGGCGATGGTGTGCTGACAGGGACAGAGCTGGCGAGGTGCATCGAGCTGGTCATGGGTGATGGCGCGAGAGCAGTGGCGATAAGAGAAAGGGCCAAGGCCTTGAAAGAGACAGCCCAAGCAGCGGCCAAGGCAGGCGGGTCCGCCGAGAGAAACCTTTGTGACCTTGTCAAGACAATGTCAAAATCAGTATAGTCAAAACCATATAGTGGAGATTTCGATCTTCAGATCCATTCAGTGATGACAACGACTTGTTTTAATAATTCTTGATCGGATCGACGAAAGATACGGATCCCTTTGATCATGCATGTGTATGCATTAGTTTTAGTGAATTATTAATTTGACTGATGAACTGCATATACAGTGGTTTTAATAATTCTTTTGGTCCTTCCGATCCATCTGATCATGACCACAGCGCACGCACGGTTGCTCAAAGATGAAGTACAGAACTACTCCCTTGGTGCTGTCGAAAAGGTCGTTTTAGATTTCCAGACTTCTCGTTTGACCATTTATCTTTTTAAAATTTTTGTATAAATACTATTTAGTTTGTTATAATTTATTTTATCACTAGAGATATAGTACAGAACGACACTATACAGGCGGTTCTAGACTCATTTCTACATGCGTTTTTCCCAACCACCTACGCTGAGGGCTAGTAAAAATAGGACTACAGTACAGACGGTTGTCTGTAAACCGCACGTGGAAAGGATTTTCACAGGCGGAACCGCCTATAAAAATGGGTATTTCCACAGGCGGTTCCCTATGTCAACCGCCTGTGAATTTTTTTCGAAAAAAGCAAAATGGGTATTTCCATAGGCGGATCGCTATGTCAACCGCCTGTGAAATTTTTTTCGAACCCATGACCTCGGCCTTGCGCGGAGCCTCCTCTACCACTGCACCACACACTCACATGTTTTCCAATACCCCTTCAGTTCCCCACATATTATACAAACCTGAGGGTAATTTGCTTGTTTGAGATCCTAAACAATTTTAAATTAAAAAGTTATCAACTATAAAGTTTCATAACTTTTTGAGATGAACAACTTTTGTATTGATCATTTCTCCATCCGAGGTCGTTTATAAAATTTGAATTTCAAATTTGAGACCATTCAAACATATTTTTCGTTGACAAGATGACTTCAAATTAAAAAGTTATAATTTATAAAGTTTCATAAATTTTTGAGACGAACAACTTTTATTTTGGGTGTTTGCTCATCCGAGATAGTTTGAAAAAAAAACAAATTTTAAAAAACACATGTATTTCTAATGCGGTTGTCTTAACGAACCGCCTCAGGCGGTTCTAGACTTGAGGTCCACCGGTTCATTTTTATAGGCGCGTGGTACCTCAAACCGCCAGTAAAAAAATTGAGGCGCTAGGAAAAATCATCTTTCTACTAGTGATACTTTAATAATAATTCATTTATTTTATTATTTGTATATATTTTTTTGAATAAGACCAACAATCAAACGTGAAGTTCAAGAGTTAAAAACATCATTTTTATTGGGACAGAGGGAGTATTTGATTATGACCTCTGGTGACTCTGTCATCCTATTTCACCTCCTACAACTTTCCGAATCCTGATAATACTTTCTAATAAAATACTGTAGCTGCTCAAAGATATTGCCCTGTTCATTGATGACACTTCGACTTATTCTCTCTCACGGAACACTATTGAAACAACCAAAATCGTGTGACTATAATTATGGAGAACTTTAGAGCATGTTTGGATTCTAGGGATAAAAATTAACCCATCAAGTAAAAATAGATTAAACATGAGCTAATTATGGGCTAATAGACTCTAATTATAAATTAGTCCTTATTTGATCTTATTAGTGTAGAATTATTAGCTCATATTTAGGTGTTCTAATTGATATCCAAAAACATGAGCTAATTATTAGCTCTGGGATCCAAACACTCCCATAAAAATGCTTAGTGTGTGTGTGTCGTCGTTGAACACTAATCTGCCTAGAAATTACAAAACACCGATTTTTGGTGAGAAGGGAGTATAAATTAATGTGTGTTATTTTATACTATCTTTTATAATATAATGATAGAAACGGGAAATATATTAAAAATGTTATTTTAATTTATCTTTCAAAATTAGAGGAGGCGTATATATTTTAGATACAAAGTAAGAGGTCTGTTATGAATGATCTTTTATTATGGTAGAGCCGTAGAGGTGGGTAAGTAAAGTTGATTCAAATTCAACTGCTTATTCTAAATTATGTTTCACAATTACAGAGGTCGGTAGTTTACATATAAATTCACATGAAATTGTCTTTCATAATGGCAGAGGAATGTAATTTAAATGCAAAATTAGGGGGGTTGTTTTATATATATATTTCATAGTGGCATAGGTGGATAAATATTTTTGTTATGAAACTGAATATGTTCGGTGGTTATTATTGGTGATGACGATTTGAATCTACCTAATTAAATACAAGATGTTTCTGATTATCGAGAGAATTTCTAGGTTTTACCTAAAACGCATAACCAGAGCTAGCAATCCGGGACTAAAGGTTCTCACGAGAAAAATAGGGACTAAAGGTTCTCCCAGCCGGGACTAAGGGCGTCCGCAATGGTGTTCAAATCGCTAGCTATTTGATCTCTAGAAAGAATGTTATTGGCTCTCAATGACAACTTGCAAATAGCTAGCTAGATGAGACATATAAATAAATATTATTGTGAAGAGTATTGTGAGAGACGTATTTTTAGGAGATCGTGTTAGATTAGCTATTTATGAGTCGCTAGCTATTGGGGAGTCGCTAGCTATTTGATCTCTCTTCTCGATAGCCAATAAGAGTGCTACTTTTTTATTATTTTTATACGTCAACTCCCTAGCTATTTGTAAAGTGCTATTGAGAGCCAATCGAATTCCTCCTAGCTAGCTATTTGACAACCATTGCGGATGGCCTAAAGGTTGCCACGAGAAAAAAATAAATGTGTGCGTCTGTGAGATTCAAACTCAGTACCTCTCGCCTCGCGCACAACTCACCTACCAACTTAGCTACACAACCCGCATGATATAATTTTGGACGTTTTTTCCTTTTAAATCCACTCGTTAAGGACCTTTATAGTCCCAGTTGGTAACACCAACCGAGACTAAAAGGTCACCCTTTAATCCCGGTTGGTATTACCAACCGGGACTAAAGGTTTGAGACTAAAATGTCACTCTTTAATCCCGGTTGGTACTACCAACGGGACTAAAGGTCGGTTGACCTTTAATCTCGGTTGGTTTTACCAACCAGGACTAAAAAGTCTTTAGTCCCGGACGTAATTTTTTTTGTCGAGACTAAAGCTCAGTTGATAGATCGTCCTTAGTCTCTCGGACGTAATTTTTTGTCGAGACTAAAGCTCAGTTGATAGATCGTCCAAAGACCTGTTCTCCAGCAGTATGCGGTGAGTATAACATAATAATGAATGCATCTAAGTAATAGCAATACACATCCAGGATATATAAGGTATATATATATATGTAGATTGATACTTTGAGAATAGTACAATTACAACATCAACCTATCACGCATTACATATCATATACTCCGTATAGGTTATCCGCATGCAGATGACAAGGCATGCACATAATAAAACTGCGTGACTTATTCATATAATATTAGTATATAATAAATAGGTGCCAGTGAGACATGCATGCATGCACACATTTGTGTTGTACGTGCGTGGCGTGCGCGAGCATGCTGAACACGGGCATGCATGCTCATGTTCACCCAAGAAGGCGAGGCGCCCGCACGCATGCGAGGGGACCAAAGATGTTGGGCACTATGAAGATGCCAACGGTGGTGGTGGTAGAGGGATAGCAGAAGCATTTTCGGGTGCTGTCGCCTGGGGTGACCGGAGTCACGGAGAATAGCAGTGCAGTGCCGTTATTAAGTAAAAATTGCGACTGGGCTATCACAAACGCAGTTTTGTTAGGGAAGCCAGCAGGGTAGGGGTTTTGGGATGGCGACGGTGCCGGGGCAGGCGTTGGAGCTGGAGTTGGTGCAGGTGTCGGTAGCAGTAGTAGTAGAATAGCAGCAGTAGTAGTTAAAATTACTCCATAATCCCCATCTGAATTTTGTGAGACTAATTGGCATGAGTCTGCGCTTGTTGTGATGCAGAATCTAGAATATTACTAGAATTTTTATTCTCAAAGCAAGGTTTCCCTATTACCATTCTGAAATATGTGAAACAACAACCTCAAACTTCTGGACTGGAGTATTTTTTGTGGCTCATTAGTAGTTGTGAGAAACCAACAATCAGGTGTACTAGTTCATAGTATCATTAGATCCACTATTGTACTATTTAAGTGTTTATTAGTACTAATTGTTAATATTTTTTTTTTCACTGTAATCATTTTACATCACACCTACTTTGCAGTGCACAGCACATCTAGTAATATTTATCATTTGTTAATTGTAATTTTAAAATTGGACTGCCCCTCTGTTGTGCCGTGAAGCTAGAACCATGAGCATGGCAATGGCATGCCTACCTCCTGATGTCATATTGATGCATGCACGCTGAAGAAACTTTATCAATAGCAATTATACGAGCTGTGAGCATATGAGAAATTAATTAGCTAGGAGTAGGTCCTTGATTCTTGGCTGATGTAAGTCCATGATGTCACATGTTTCATTTCTGAGAACTCTGGACTTTTGAGCAGCTTTGTAAAAGCAGCAACCAGGTTTGTTTCTCACTGCAATCTGAGACTAGTCATTCTATTAGCTAGGAGTACATCTAGATTTGTAGTATTTCTATATATCATGCAAGCATGCTTTAGTATTTCTGGTCATTTGATTGACCAGAATCTTTTTGGATATTTAATTTTTAATTTCAAATTCTTATATTTGTAGGTCCAACTATCAGAGCATCTTCCATAAATTTATAGTGCCATCAGAACATTGTTTTTCTCATTCGGTTTGTCTAGAACAGTTCTGTAAGGCATGTTCTCATTCAGTACTGTTTTTGTCCAACTTATTACCACTAGAGTATTTTCTCAACTAATTCTTTTGAGTTTTTTGGGGGAATTTTCTCAGCTTTGGAATTGGAGAAAAATAACTTCCGGTGTCTCCATTACAAGAAGAAGCATAACAACTTCCGGAATCTGATGCTGCTTGTATGGCAGCCGCTGTGGTATCCGGTTCATGGATTTGGCTGCTCGAAGAAGGAATCACTAAGTTATGGCAGACGTCGATCGATGAACTCCAAGGGCGACCGCTGCTAGATTTGATATTTTTTAATGAATTTTTGTTATGTGTATATATTATGTGTAATATATTACGGTTATTTTTCTCAGTGATTGTTATTGCAAAAGCATTGACTCCACGGTTAGGTTATACCATACTATAGTACTACCTATCAATTTCACGGTTTTGATTTTACTACAATTCTTTTTATGGTTTGGGAGGAGAGAAACACTACTTTGGTAGAGAATTTTAACGGTTGCAGTTTCAATTTTATCCTACTTTTACGTGCGAACACAGGCAAGCCACGTCAGTTTCTCTCTGCTTGATATAGATTTTTAATCTTTACGTGATTATCATCATTTGAAATAAACAAATCATGAATACCTTATTTCTATAAAGGGATTTACGGTTCTGAAAAAGAAAGGTCTCATACCTTTCTAACTACAGACACACCGGAATTCACACTTCGGTCTACTACTTTTATGGTTCAGGAAATACCTTTTATGGTTTAGGAACCACCTTTTATGGTTAAATATCTGCTTTTATGGTTCAGGAACATCTTTTATGGTTCAGTAACCATATTTTACAGTTAAAAATCTGCTTTTATGGTTCAGGAAATATCTTTTATGGTTCAGTAACCACCTTTTACGGTTAAGAATATGCTTTTAAGGTTCATAAACCACCTTTTACGTTTGGTAATCTGCTTTTACGATTTGGAAACCATCCTTTATGGTTGGGAATCTCGGATGCGTAACTGAGCATGTCGCCGTCACGGCGCTCTAAATAATATATAAAGCGCCGCAGTGTGTCTGCCACTCAGTAAAGGTCGGCACTCGGGGAAGGCCCAACACTCAGGGAAGAGCGGCACTCGAGGAAAAAAAGTGTAACTTGACGGCCAACTCTTCCACGCCGTTATAACTTTTTTTTTTAAAAAAAACTTCCCCGAGTGCCAAGCTTTGGCTCTCGAGGAAGCTGACCTCTTCCCCGAGTGCGTCTTTCTGGCACTCGGGGAAGGGCCCCTTCCTGGCACTCGGGGAAGGGCCCCCTTCCTCGAGTGCCATGGAAGCCACTCAGGGAAGAATTTTTCTTTTTGTTTTTGTTTTTTTGGCCCCATTTTTGTGTGAGTCCTTCCCACATTATTTAAAACTCCTTGGGGACAAATTTGACTTTATTTGGTATATTTCGTTAGTTTTTTCGTTTCGATGATTTTTTTTTGCATACTTCGAATTTGAACTGCAGGTGCATAAAATAATTAAATTTGATGATTCAAAAAATGATATTCATGATATTTGGTGTATGTTGAGGCCGTATCCAGGAAGTCACATGAAATGTCGAGCATCTTGTTGCCGTAACACGACGAACAGCTTGCGGGAAAAGTGTATTAAATTATATAAAATTTGAACGAAGTCCAAAAATTACGAAACTTGTCAGGGAGTCATACTATCACATGTAGAGGCTGTGGTAAAAAATGAGAAAGTTTCGAGTAAGTTGCGACGTCGAATGCCTAAAACCTAGACATCTCCACGTGTTATCACAAGAGTGTCATGATACTAAAGAAGGATGGAGGGAACACCAACTCAAAGCTCACAAGAAATTGAACCGCATCATTCTGTAGAGTAGCTAGTTCGCCTAGTGCATTGATTGCCTTCTGAGAAATTGCATTAAGGAATGCACATAGCTTCACAGTGGCCAGACGTACATGTGGAGGTAGAATTCCTCTTAAAGCAACTAGAAGAAATTACGCCATAAGCACGTGGCAGTCGTGCGACTTTAAGTTTAGTAATTTCTTGTCTTGTATATTTATTATTCCCTTTATATTGGAGGAGAATCCAGATGGGATCTTGATGTTGTTTAGGAATTCAAACATGATTTCCTTCTCTTCATTGCTAAGAGTGTAGCTAGCAGGTCTTAAGTAATGACGTCCATCATCTGTCTTCTCTGGATGTAGGTTGTCTTGTTTTTTCATGTGCTGCAAGTCTTGTCATGCTTCAAGTGTATCCTTAGACTTCCCATACACACTCATGAATCCTAGAAGGTTGACACAAAGATTCTTTGTCAGGTGCATCACGTCGATTGCTTGGCGGACCTCTAGTACTTGCCAATAGGGTAGCTCCCAAAATATTGACTTCTTCTTCCACATGGGTGCTTGTCCCATAGCGTCTTTCGGAACAGGTTCACTGCCCGTCCCCTTTCCAAAGACTACTTTCACATCCTTGATCATCTCAAGTACATCTTCCCCAGTTCTGTTGCGAGGCTTTCTCCGGTGGTCTGTCTCACCTTTAAAATGGTTGCTTTCTTTCTAACCCGGTGACTCACAGAAAGAAATTGACGATGCCCAAGGTATACTACCTTTCTATATTTTTTCAAATATATACTATTCATGTCATCAAAACAATGTGTGCATGCATTATATCCCTTGTTTGTCTGTCCTGAAAGATTACATAGAGGAGGCCAATCATTGATTGTTACGAACAACAATGCTCGCAGGTCAAAGTGTTCCTGTTTGTAATCATCCCACACACGTACACCTGATTTGCTCCATAAAAGTAGGAGTTACTCAACTAATGGCCTCAGGTAGACATCGATATCGTTGTCAGGTTGCCTCGGGCCTTGGATGAGCACCGACATCATAATGAACTTCCGCTTCATGCATAACCATGGAGAAAGATTGTAGATACATAGAGTAATAGACCACGTGCTATGACTACTGCTCTGTTCCCCAAAAGGATTCATCCTGTCCGTACTTAAAGCAAACCTTAAGTTTCTTGTGTCTTTTGCAAACTCTAGGAATTCTCATCTATTGCTCTCCACTGGGATCCATCAGCAGGGTGTCTCAACATGTTGTCTGCCTTACGGTCTTCTTTGTGCCATCACACCAACTTTGCATGGTCCTTGTTTCTGAACAGACGTTTCAGATGTGGTATTATAAGAGCGTACCATATAACCTTGGCATGTATTTTTCTTCCAGGGACATTCTTCACCCTTAACATCGCCAGAGTCATCTCGCTTGATCTTATACGATGATGCTTTACATGCAGGGCATTCATCCAAATTCTCGTAGTCCTTGCCACGGTACATGATGCAGTCATTAGGACGTGCATGTATCTTCTGGATTTCTAATCCCAAAGGACAGACGACTTGTTTTGCTTTGTACGTAGTTGCAGGAATTCGTTAGGCTTCGGAAGCATCTTTTGTTTTATAATCTTCAATAAATGTCCAAATGCCTTGTCGGATACACCATTTTGTGTCTTTCATTGTAGCAACTGCAATGTTGTACCCAACTTTTTTTTGTCCATCTGCAGCAGACGGGCATAGTAATTTCTTGTGATCCTCTAGCATACAAACTTAACCTTCTCTTTTCCACTTCTGCAATCTCTTTGTGCATCACGAATGACATCACCAAGTGCATCATCTTCAACGAGTGTGTCTTCTGCACCTGCCTCTTCTTCGCCTTCCCCCATTGCAGTATCACCAAAGTCACCGTTTTGAGCAATAATGTCGTCGTCAGGGTCCAATTGTTCTTATTCACCTTCTTCCATCATAACCACAGTTTCTCTGTGCTTCGTCCAACAAATATAGTTTGGCATGAAACCCGACTTCAACAAGCATGAGTGAAGACTCCTTGAGCTAGAATATTCCTTCGAATTATTACACAAGGCACATGGGCAGCACATAAAACCGTTCTGCTTGTTTGTTTCGGCCACTCATAAGAAATAATGCACGCCATCAATGAACTCTTTTGAGCGACAATCGGCATTGTACATCTAGTGACGTGTCATCGTCTACACTATATGATATATCACATAATTAAATCTCTTATTATTATAAACAAATCAAATTATAAAATGATTTAAATAATCTCTATTTCGCCAAAATAATTTAAATGATCTCTATTTGCCAAAATAATTTAAATAAACTAATTAACCGGTCACATTTAGGGTACTACATTTTAGGGTACTAACTTAGTTTTCTTCATCAAAATATTCAAACTGTCAAGTCATCGTCTATGGTATATGGCATAATTAAATTTCTCATTCTTGTAAACAAAAGAAATAAGAAAAAAATACTCAATGTTCTCTATTTTCACTAACTAATTTACAAAATATGATATGCATACTAGCATTAGAAGGTACATATACTAACTACTTTAATGAAATAATTTACCCGACCACATTTGTAAATTAAAGTATTATATATTTCTAATTTTTGTAAACAGATGATTTAAATGATCTCTATTTATCCAAAAAATTAAATAAACTAATTAAACCGATCACATTTAGGGTACTACTTTTAGCGGACTAATTTTGTTTTTTATCAAAATATTCAAACTATCAAGTGAATGAACTCAAAATAGCGTAGAAAAGCATAATTCAAAAACCACATATATATACGTGACAACTAAAAATATGAGAAAATGAAGAGAAAATGAAGCTAATAACCTTTGAACGAGTCGATGGCGGCATGGATGGGATGAAATAGATCAATCGCCGAAGATATGTTATCAAAGAAATCACGGGAGATGAGAGCAAACAAACAAGAAGACTATGAATGAAGAAAGTGAAGACAATGTGAGAGAGCTCGAGTACGTCTGAAGGTGAGAGAACAATTCAAATATAGGGAGAGATATTTAGTCTCGGTCCTTGTTTCCAGCCGGGGCTAAACATTTAGCCCCGACCGGGGCAAAACCTCCCTCTGACAAATGAGCCGTTGGGCAGGGGACGACCTTTCTAGTCCCGGACGTAATTTTTTCCGTGACTATTGCTGATTTTGCAAACAGTCCAAAGGCTTGTTCTCTAGTAGTGAGGGGTTTGTTTTATGTATTTTTCATAGTGGCATATAGGTGGCATATAGGTAGGCCGTGGCCGGTTACCACGCCATTACGGCGTTCGCGGCCGCCTAGGGCATCGCACGCGCTTCAGGTTTCTAAGCAAAATCCATTTCACCTAGTAGTACATCTGTTTAGCGCTCCGCCGTGCTAGCCGGCGCCTTGTGTTAATGTGTATCATTCGGCTGTCAGTGACATCTCGCCGTCGGGAACGCCAGAATGTAACAAAACTTTTCTCTCTTCGCTTAATGAGGTACGTGCAACGCACATTTTCAAAAAAAAAGTTATTCTAACCTTTTTGGAGAGTCAAAGCATCTCAACTTTCTTGAAATGCGAGAGTATAACATAATAATGAAAGCATCTAAGTAATAGCAATACACATTCAGGATATATATATATATATATATTGATACTTTGTGAACAGTACAATTTTGCAACACCAACATATCACGCATTACATATCATCTGGTTTCCGCATACAGGCGACGTAATAAACGGCGTGACTTATTCATTATATAATATTAGTATATATAGTACGATGAGTAATAAATAGTTGCAAGCGAGACATGCATGCATGCACACTTCTGTGTTGTGCGTGGCGTGCGCGTCTGTCTGCGCGAGCATGCTGAACACGGGCATGCATGCTCATGTTCACCCAAGAAGGCGAGGCGCCCGCACGCATGCGAGGGGACCAAAGATGTTAGGCACTACGAAGATGCCAACGGTGGTGGTGGTAGAGGGATAGCAGAAGCATTTTCGGGTGCTGTCGCCTGGGGTGACCGGAGTCACGGAGAATAGCAGTGCAGTGCCGTTAAGTAAAAATTGCGACTGGGCTATCACAAACGCAGTTTTGTTAGGGAAGCCAGCAGGGCAGGGGTTTTGGGATGGCGACGGTGCCGGGGCAGGCGTCGGAGCTGGAGTTGGTGCAGGTGTCGGTGCCGGAGTTGGCGCCGGGGCAGGCGTCGGAGCTGGAGTTGGCGCAGGTGTCGGTGCCGGAGTTGGGGCAGGCGGCGGCGCCTGTGGTAGTGGCCGAGGCTGAGCCTGCACAGAAGCGGCTAACAGGAGTGCCATGGCTAGGAACAGGAGCGCGGTGGCAGCAATGGAGGACTTGTTGTTGGATGCCATCGTCGCTACGACTACAACTTACAAGCTAGCTGCGGATGGTTGGATATATATCTAGCAGTGTGTTCTGCTGCTGTTTCTCAACAAACTGTGTGTGTGCGTGTGCGTGCCTTGAAGCGTATCGACCATACCAGTATTTATAGGCCGGCGGCAAATATGGCGCTAAAGAGCTAGTACATGCACTACTTGTCCGGAGCGCGGCGGCTGCAGGATGAAAAAAGAAAGAAAGAAAACACAGACGATACAACAATGAACCAGCGCTAGCTAGCGTGCGCGGATTGCATTGCATCATTGCATGCATGCTGCCTACGGCCTGTCCCAGGAATAGCACTGTGGACTTAGAGAGACATCAGACATGCAACTTGTAACACGTACATAGGATTACAATACCTGCACGGTTGCACGCGAGACGTCGTTCGTACAAGCAACGAACGAACAAGAACGTAGCACGTTTCAACTTTCAAAGTTGGCTCTCTCTCGTATATTATTAGTTGTCAGAAGAAATTTTACTTAGAATCAGGCATCCATCTGTTGTATTTGAATCGTATATGCCTCAAATATAAGTCATTTGAGCTTATCGAATTTGTATTTCAACGAGAATAATAGCCTGTTATTAGCTAAAGCACTCTTTGGCATACTTTTAGTTTTTTTCTTAAATCCACGTTAGTGGCGGTGACAGCGTCACTAGTGACAAGGAGCTAATAAGTCGTGATACACTGTTGTCAGCTAACTCATATATTTGCAAAAAAAATGGACACATGCAATGAATGAACCAATGGATGTTGGATGTGTTATCTATAATCTAGCGCTGGTTTAGTTTAATTGTTGTTTGTATCCGAACCTGATATTTGTTTTGGCCTAATTTTATAATAAATCAATATTTTCTTGGCCAATTCAGCCCCTGTAGCATGCATTAGTTTGGTGCCAATGGCCACCAGGAATTATGACTATACCCTGGCGGTTAGCTGCCAAAGAAACACAAACTTCCTTGTGGGGGTCGAAATCCTCAAGAAAGTTGCTATTT
Organism: Coix lacryma-jobi var. lacryma-jobi; assembly: GCA_009763385.1. Classification (NCBI taxonomy): domain Eukaryota; kingdom Viridiplantae; phylum Streptophyta; class Magnoliopsida; order Poales; family Poaceae; genus Coix; species Coix lacryma-jobi. The sequence continues at coordinate 125,947,538 of CM019831.1, forward strand.
CCTGGGAGTGAGCCCTTAATCAGATAATTTTTTTTTTGGCGGCTCCTTTGTGCATCTATCTCCCTTCTCATGCAGGGAGAGCGTGCGCACCCATGTCGCGTTGTATCCCGTCCCAGGCATGACCCCCTACCCTAAACCGAGAGTAGTGGCTGACACGGCCTCACAAGGGCAAGGAGACAGTGCTCCGGCAGGGCTTGGGCCCTGCAGTTCTGTCTGTGTGTCGGACTCTGGGATTCTACCAAATCTTGGAGCAAGATTCGGGAACTTACATTCTCAGCCTTCCTTGGTTCGTTTTGGGCGCCCAAGGTCGGAAACATCCTCAAGCCCTAGGGTATATATAGTAGCCTGATTGCGGGCTTGCCTCAAGATATCGTGTTAAGGGCTCTGGTTCCTTTGGAATTGTAGGGCTTGATAGGTCATTTATGTTATCCAGCTAGTGTGGGTGCGCGAGCACACATGTTGGGTGTAGGCCCCAAGCCCCTAGCTAATTAAGAAAATCGATTGGGGTTAATCGCACTGCCATAGTGTTATTTGGGGGGTTTAAGAAACACCACTTTTAGGTACTGGACAATTTGAATCTCAAAGATATAAATTTAACATAAATATTTGAGACACTAAAAAAACTTCAAATAAAAAACTTATCTACAACAAATATGTAGATTAGGTTGGTCACAATAATTTTAATTAGTATTAACTATGTTAACATGGAAGTTCATATAGACAATTCTAAAATTTTAAAAATCTATGAACTTAAAACACGTACTTGGGACTTTAAACGACTTCAGATAAAACACTTTTGAACAACAAATTTCTAAAATGTATTGAGAACTAGTAAAACTTAAGTATAGACTTTGTGAACATTGGAGGTTATTTAATTTTTAAATTTCAAATTTCAAAAACCATGAATTTAAAGAATTTTTTAGACAAGAGCTAAAATTTTGATATAAAGTTATGTCTTCATCCGAGTTCACATGTAAAAGTTTTTGAATTGTTTATTAATGCAACTATTTATTGAGACATTTTTAGAGATGAACTCTTACATTAGCCATATGAACTCTTACATTAGCAACTATCTCTCTGTTAATAGCGATGTTCAGAGATGGACATCCTAAGATTCCCACCACTCTAAAAATCTGTTTACAGAGACAAACATCCTAATGCGACAGTCTCTCTGTTAATCGGCGATTTCCAAAGAAAGTTGTCTTATGACGCCCTCTTCAATAAACCATTTATAGAGACGCCCCCCCCCCCTAAATATGTCGGCCACAGCTCACACATGAAATGAGTGCATATACGCGTAGCCCCTGTATTATATTTTCCTTTGTCACCGCTTTGTGTAAAATGGTTATGTCCATGTAAGCGCAACATATATATACACACGTACAACTGCTACAAAGTCTACAGTATCCCACTGCTTTGCTCCACTGACAAAGCTCCAATAAGTGCACAAGGCCTTCGTCAAACTGAGGAAACTAGGGTAATCATGAGGAAACTAAGGTATCATCCATGGCTATGTGCACAGTGCACTACATGTACGGTGTGCACTTGTTATTCTGTCAAGAGTTAGGCACTTGGGAACTGACTCAAACGGCCACTCCTGGTCCCAATACTCGGCCTATATTTAGCATTCTGGTCTCAACCCATATTATGACCCATGTTCAATTCAGCTTGTGAACCTCGACGCGTTTTAAATATAGCGCTAATCCTTATACGTACAATAGATGAAAAAGAAAGTATAAAAGTAGTGTTATGATGCGTATGTAGAGACCCGTTCCATGGGAGAAAAAGCAGGTAGGTCATAACTGGTTTTTCGCCGCTTATGGTTATGTCTAAAATGGATGGTCATTGTCCAAAACAACTTTCTTTTCCTATACATGTATTTTACCACTTATATATACTCCCTCCGTATAGGAAAAGAAAGTCGTTTTGGACAATAACATGGTCTTCAAAGTATAACTTTGACTCCTTATTTTTATAAAAAATATTTACCTGAAAATGATATATGTATACTTTTATAAATATTTGTCAATACAAATCTATTCATATAGCTTTTACATTTAAACCCAATAACTTAAAAGTTATTTATGATTTATATTCCCAATGTTTGACTAAAAACCTTGTCCAAAACTTAAAAGTTATTCATATATATCTATATCTATATCTTATGACTTGAATGGCTTCAATTCTTCCCATTATTCAATTTGAATCCTCTGGGGCTATGTCTAGGCTATCTTAGTATGTTAGCCAACAAATTAAACCTGTATATGAATCCTCAGAGCTGGAAATGTCTACTTCGATAAGAGAAAATATGTCAATGTTCTCATAAATTTGGTAAATCACACAACATTTGATAGTAAAGAAAATTGCCCAAATTTTCATGTACCTTTTTGTGTTTTTCCCCAACTATGCCATAATTAAATAATAAAGATAGACATCTTTATGCATCTTTTAGTTCAAAGTTGACAAAGTAAAAGAGTTTCGTCTGATCTTTTGGTGAAAATTAACTATAGTATAAAAAGAATTAACTGGAAGGCAACAAGAAGTGTATTTTCTATTATGAGAATAAAGAAACAATCCATTAGCTCTCTTAATAAGATGCATTTACATACTTGTCGCTGCTTCGTACCCGGGGTATCACACCAACGAGTGATATGATCGCGTGCTTCTCTTCCTGGATGGTGATGCAACAGGACACAAGGATTTATCTTGGTTCGGGCAAAGAAGGCCCTACGTCCAGCGGGGGATGTTCTTGTATTACTTGCACCTAAGTGCTTGTACAGGGGAGAATACAAGCTCAGTGAGCGTGGACCGGAGTCCGGACTCGTGCCTGTGTGTGGACTCGTGTGTTCTGTCCGTCCTCTTGAATGAGGGCCCTAGTGTCCCCTTTTATAGAGCAAGGGGAGGCCAGGGTTACATAAAGGTATTACAGGTGTCGGGGCGCATGGTGCCCCATACGGAGAAGGGTAGGAACCCTGTCTTGTCGGGGCCACTGGAGCCGATGTGATCGTCGCTGTTGAGGCGTCCTTGGGTCGTGGCTTCCATCCTGGGGCGCGGACGTGTGGTGGCGCGACAAGGCGGGAGCCGTACAGCACCCATCCCGGAATGTACAGTACGCGGCGGGGTCCCTCCGGGTCTTGGGGTACCTGTCCTCCAATAGCATGAAAGTAGTTAGGGCTCGAAGGGCGCGGAGCCGGCTTCGAGGTGGTGCCACGGGGGCTCGAGGGGCGCGGAGCCGGCCTCGAGGTGTTACACTGCAGGGCTCGAGGGGCGCGGCGCGTAGCTGGCCTCGAGGGGTTACAGTGCAGGGCTCGAGGGGCGCGTAGCCGGCCTCGAGGGGTTACAGTGCAGGGCTCGAGGGGCGCGTAGCCGGCCTCGAGGGGTTACAGTGTAGGGCTCGAGAGGCGCGTAGCCGGCCTCGAGGAGTTGCAGTGCCTGGCTTGGCCGAACAGTGCTGTACTGGTGCCCTTTTGCCCATGCTTGTGGTGAAAACGAGACTTGACCTTTACACCGAGTTACTGTGGTACATGCTGTGCACTAGTGGACATGACCGGAGTAGGTGAAGGAAGGATTAAATGCGTGGTATGGGCTGGTACGGTTGTCTGTACGGCTCGAGGTCCGTGCGTTAAGGCTCGAGGTGTGGGGGGCGCGCTCGCCCGAGGCCTGGAGGGCTCGGGCGAGACGGAGAGCGATCGTGCTCGCCGAGGCCTTGCTCGGAGGGCTCGGGCGTGGCGGAGAAAGAGCGTTCGCCCGAGGCCTGGCTGGGAGGGCTCGGGCGAGACGGAGACAGAGCGTTCGCCCGAGGCCTGGCTGGGAGGGCTCGGGCGAGACGGACATAGAGCGTTCGCCCGAGGCCTGGCTGGGAGGGCTCGAGACGGAGACAGAGCGTTCGCCCGAGGCCTGGCTGGGAGGGCTCGGGCGAGACGGAGATAGAGCGTTCGGGTGTTTGCGTTGATTGGGGGTACCTTTTCGTACCACCGACAGTAGCCCCGAGCCCTTGTTTGAGTGCTTGCATTCGAGCAGGGGCTCCAGATTGGGATCTCGATGGATAGCTAACTGGTCTCGAGGGTTTTGTCGATTTGATTCCGTGGGTGTCGTGCGAGCGACACCCGCGGGTGTAGCCCCGAGACCATGGGGGAGTGGTTAGAACCCCCTCGTGGGCTTCCTGAAGAATCCTCCGTCGTTTAGGAACCTTCTGCCCAGTGGGCGCGCCTTTTTAGGCGGAAATCGTCAGGGGGAGCGGAGATCGCGGCGCCGTGTGTACCTGTCAACAGGCTCGAAATGTGGTTCGGTAGTCTCATTAAATATTTGCGGTACCTTTCCTTTGTCGTGGGAGACTCCGTCCGAGGCTTGGCTTGGGGGGCTCGGGAGAGACGTAGAACGAGCGATCGTTCGAGGCCTGGCCTTGAGGGCTCGGGCGAGATGGAGGTCGAGCGTTCGCCCGAGGCCTAAAAATCTCATGTTTACAAAAGAAAAGAGATTAGTCGTAACTGTCCGAGCTCTTAGACCCTCTTTCGTCGAGGGGTGCCAGGCTGAACCGACTGGCCGGCTCCTCGAGCTGTCGGCATGCCGATTGCCCTGGCTTGTCATCCCGCGAGTCCTTTCGATCGGATGCGAGGGGGGATGCCTCGTACTACCCCGAGTGGGCGAGTATCGAGGTTCCCGGTGAGCTGGTAACGGGGAATCCAAGTGAGAGCTCGTGCCCCGTTCGTTAGGGGTCGACTGTGGCCCGGAGGCGGTCTCATAAAGCATGGGGGCTCAGTCTGCAGGAGTGCCGGGTCCATTCGATAGGACCCGGTGGCTCGATGCCTCCCTCCGAGGGGATCTCACTGCACGTCGAGCTCCCCACCTTGGATACACGTGAGGGGCCTCGAGGGCTCGGCCCTCGAGTAATGCCGCGAGTGGCGCCCCTTGGTGTCCCTGACTCGGGTGCTCGAAGCCGGCTGTCGAACCCTTTTCGAGGGCCAGCCTTCGCTGCTTCGAGACTTAGGGCCGGGGCCCGTTTTTACCTTTATGAAGAAGCCTCCGTCATCTGGGAATCCTTCTGCCCGTTGGGCACGCCTTTTTAGGCGGAAACCGTCGGGGAGAGCGGCGGGCGCGAAGCCGGAGCGACGGTCGTGGCGGGCCCGGGTAGTGGAGCGAATGGAGAGGTAACGCGTGTACCCTGCATCCGGCTCGAGACGTGGTTAGGTGGGCGCATTGAATGCATTCGGTTACCTTTTTACGTCGTGGGAGATCCCGCCCGTCTGGATTTCCCCTATAAATATCGAAAGAGGGGAAAAAGAACCCTTTACTTTGCCTTCGCCGCCGCCGTAGCCTTTACGCGCCCTCTCCTTCGAGCTAGTCGATTGGGGATTTCCGGCCGCCCGTCCGCTGCTCGGATCCGCGCCGCGCCACCGTCATGGCCGCCCAGACACAGATGCTGTCGGCCGAGGACTGGAGCCCGTCGAAGGTGACGCAGAGCGAAATGGACTCGCTAGTGGCCCAGGGGCTTCTGCGCTCCAACCCAGAGGAGGGACCCGCATGGTGGGTTATCCCGTCGGCGGAGCACCGGGAGCCGCACCGCCGGAGGGGTACGTGGTGAGCTTCACGCGCTACCACCGTATGGGGCTCGGCGTCCCGCCGACGAGCTTCTTGCGAGGGCTGGCCCACCATTTCGAGGTGGAGCTGCAACACTTCTCCCCCAACTCCATCTCGCACGCCGCCATATTCGCCGCGGTGTGCGAGGGGGTACCTGAAGATGGAGCCGCACTGGGAGATGTTCGTCCATCTCTTCCGGGGCGAGCTCTTCATCAAGTCCCTGAAGCCCAGCGGGAGGCGGCCCGTGCGCATGGGCTCCCTTGCCATTACCGCGAGGGCGGGGACCTCGTCGGCCAATGTCCCCCGCGAGTACCTGCGATACAAGCTCCACCAACCAGGCGGGGGTGGGACGACCATTGGTTCTATCTGCGGAACGAAGGTGGCCTCCTTCCGCAGTACACCGGCAGGGTCCTCACTCAACGCCCGGAGAAGTGGACCTGGGGCGTTGCGGCGAACAGGCAACGCCACCTGGCCCCGCTGATGGAGATGATGAAGACGCTGGTGGACGAGAAGAAGCTGACCGTGCAAGCGGTCATTTGGGCGTTCCACGAGCGAAGAGTTCTCCCGCTGGCGGACCGCCCCCTTCTTATGCACGAGATGGGCCCGCAGGCTCAGCTCGAGGCGTCAATCGCTCGAGGATGGCCGAAGAGAGGTTGTCCCGGAACGAGGGCGTCTCCCGGGTGTCGATCACAATCCAGGGGCCGTTCGTCCCCGAATACTCCAACCTGGTTGCGATGGCACCCGACGAGGGGTGTCTCGACCTGGTAAGCCTCCCTCGAGTCGAGCTATCTCGAGCCTCCTCCCTCTTTCCTCCTTCGATCCGTTTGCATCCGTCTTGTGGTTTGTCTCATCACGCTTCTTCTTTCTTCAGGGGGCATTTACTTGTCGCGCGTCGAGGCCCCCGGTGAGGGAGGACGCCGCAGGCTCTCAGGTGAGGCGCCTCTCTGCTCAGAAGGACAAGGAGAGCAAGGATGCCAAAAAGAAGAAAGAGAAAAATAAAAACTTGCGTCGCTTAGCTCGGGAGCAGAGACTGGCGAAGGCTCGTCGTAACCGTCAGCCTGGGGACGGGTCCCCCGAGCTGAGCTCCTCGAGCTCGGAGGAGGAGAGTGGTGATGAGGAGGAGGGGGCGACGACGAGGGGATGGATGTGCGCTTGATGCGCGCGGGGCTCGTCGATGACAGGGCTGACCGCTCCTCTGTGCAGGAGGGTACACTGGAGGTCCCCCCGACAAAAGGGTCGCGCGGGACGCAGCCGCGGAAGGCGGCGCCGATCACCGCCTCGTCGGGGCCCGAGGTCCGTCGAGCTCCGCGCCGGATGTGCCCCTGGTCGTAAGGAAGCCCCGGACCCGGAGCGCCTCCGCCACAGCGCCAACGGAGGCCGCCCCCGCGTCAGCCCAGACGGGGGGTCTCGAGAGGGGTCGGGCCTCGAGAGGCGGTCGACAGGTCGAGAAGGGTTTCGGGCCCGACCCCTGCGAGCCGTCAAGGGCGCCGTCGAGCCCGCGGAGGAGCGGGCGCCAGGAAGAGGCGTCGAGCCCGCGCCATCACGAGCGTCGGGGAGGGAGCTTCCGAGCGTCTCACGACCAGGGGCGCGAGCGTCCCCAGAGTCCATCGTCGTACCGCTGCGGGACACAGAAGCGGACGCGGGAGGGCGCGACCACCAGCGCGGGGGCGGAGCCGGAGAGGTCCCGGAGCCCGCGCCGGGGCGAGCGCCACGACGTCAGCACGAGGGTGGTACGGTCGCCCCCCCGCGATGTGGGGCGGAAGGAGGGCTCTCCCTCGAGGTCGAGCCATGGGAGGCGTCGGGAGCCCTCCCCCCATCCCAGCCCTGTGGAGACGGCCCAGGCACAGGGCTTGAGCCGTGGGGTGGGCTCGAAGCCCCGAGTGGGTCCGGTGATTCCGGGAAGAAGCCCAGCCGCCGCTTCGCTTCGGGTGAGTAGTTTCCTTGGGTCTCGTCGGTAGTGAGGCTTCACCTCTTTGCTTTTGATGACGCGTGCCATCTCCGTCTTCTCAGGGGGAAGCGCTCCTACCAGGAGGTGGACCTCGCTTCGTCAAGCGGGCCAAGACCTCGAGCCCCGTCGAGGCACAGGCACCTCGAGGTATGGCACCTTCCTCCGCTAGAGAAGCCGCTTGGCTGGAGAAGGCCCGAGCTGCCATGGCTCGAGGGGGCAGATGATCGTCGCGAATTTTGGTGAGGCCGTCGCCATCGACCACAGGGGTCGAGGTACTCTTCTTGGTTCTGATATCTCCGTCATCTCGTATTGCAGGGGCCTCAGCTCATGGCATCGAGCCTGCCACCACCATATCCGCCGAAGCGCTGCCTCCTCCCCCTCCTCCTCCTCCCGCGATGGTGCCAACTGGGAGTGCCATCCTTCCCTCACCACGACGGCTGTTCGGGGGAAGCGCCTGGGGCGAGCACGCCCCGCCGGCGTCGGGGCTGAGGAGACTGCGCCCCTTGTGGCTCCGACCAGCACGGGCCGGGCTACGGAGGAGAGAAAGGGGGGAGAGGCGTCGGCGGAGAAGGAGCCGACGGTGGAGGACCTCCTGAACGAGCTGGAGCAGGGGCCGCTCCTCGCCGCGGGCTCGATGATGGTGGAGGCGCCCGAGGTGCCGGCTAGCGCCGACAAGGCGCCGGAGGGCCCGGCCAGGGAAGAGGGCCCGGGGTCGAGCCTTCCTCGATCGATCCGCAACAGGAAGTGCCGGCGGAGGGGCGGAGGGAAGTCGGGGCCGTGCCGTCGGGCGGCGGGTCGCTGTCGGGGCAGCTCGAGGCGGAGGAGGATCTGCCCGACACGAGCTCGACCGACGATATGGCCGTTTCCCGTCCCACTGAGCCCGCCCCTTGCCGTGGTTCCCATCGAGCAGCCGGCCCAGCGGGGGGTCCCGCGCGAGGTGCGGTCCATCTTCCGGGAGGTGGCCGAGCTTATGGGGAGGCGGAGCGGTCCTGCTCCGAGGAGGCGGGCCGGTCCGCACAGGTGTCAGCCGCCCTCGCGCGGGCTGAGGCGGAGCTTCGAGATCTCCGCGCGGAGCTGAGCCGGAACGCCCAGATGGCGAGCCGGCTTAACGAGGCGGAGGCAGAGGTCCGGGTGGCTCGAGGCGAGGTCGCTCGATCCAAGGAGGAGGCCGCCGCCGTTCTCGAAGCGTCGAGGAAGGAGGCCGCGGATGCCCGAAGTGAGGCCACCTCTGCCCGGGCTGAAGCCGAGGCGGCGAAACGGAGGTTGCTTGTTGGGGGAAAGGACCCTCGGGCAGAGGCGCCGCCCGAACTGGTGGTCTAAATCAGCCCTCGCGCAACGCCCGGTGTGCTTGCGAGGTCCCTCTCCTATTGGAGACCGTTACCCGACCCCGGATGCGGGGACAACCCTCGACGCTTTGTTGCACTTTTGTGCAGGTCCAAGGCGACGGTCGCGCTACAGGAAACCATCGCTGACTCACGACGCACCTTCGCTTGGAGCGAAGGTCCAGGCAAGCAGCAAGCGTGTGTCGCCCAAGGGTGGGCGAAGCCGAAGGTCCGGCGAGCACGGCCAAAGGCTAAAACTTTCGTCTTTCTCCCGGGAGGCAAGCGACCGTGGGGACTGAAGTCTGAAATGGCGGGAAACAGGAGAGCACCTTCGACGAGGGACCAGCGCGTTGCAAGAGAGGTGGCGGCGGTGGTCCCGCCTGCGGAAGAAATTGTGCAACCCTCGGGGGAAGAGAATGTCACCCAGAACCCCAATCCCTGGGCCCTCAGGTCCAAATGGCGACGCAGCCGCACCCTCACACCTCGGGAGAAGGAGGACGAGAAGAAGAGGAGATGGGCCTCGAAGCCCTCGAAAGGCTCGAAACCGAGCTGCAAGAGAAGAAGAGGCGCCTGGAACAGCTAGAGAGGCATAACCGATTGCGCTCAATCAGGCAGAGGGCTAACGAGGCAAGGGAGCAGCTTCGCCGTATGGAGGAATCCCTCGCTGCGGCAGAAGCCGAAGCCGAAGGCTGGAACGATGAGGAGATACCCCCGCTGCAAGAGGGAAATGAGGAACAGAATCAAGATAACCATCGTAACCATCCTCCACCCCCACCACCACCAGCACACCCAGAGCCATACCCTGTGAGACACCCAAACTTCCCCAACTCTACCCAGATGAGAGAGAACAAAACCTTCGCATTCAGCGGAGGCATCAGCAACACCCAAATGCCCTATGATCCAAAGTCACCACTCTCCCAAACACTCCAAACCCAGCCCTGGCCACCATGTTACAATCCACAAAACCTACCTCGCTACGATGGGCTTTCCGACCCTCGCCAGTTCATCATGAGCTACGAAAGCGGCAGTCGCCGCAGCAGGCGGGGATGAATCAACAATGGCAAAATCCTTCGTCATCATTCTGCGAGACATCGCACAAACTTGGTACAGCAACCTTCGCCCTGGATGGAACTGTGGATTCCTGGATCACCCTCAGAGACAAGCTGTGTACAAACTTCAAGGGCATTACCCCAGCCCCG